>PTEX01000324.1:579276-707608 GCA_003342815.1 Eudromia elegans
GAAGGAAGGAAGGAAGGAAGGAAGGAAGGAAGGAAGGAAGGAAGGAAGGAAGGAAGGAAGGAAGGAAGGAAGGAAGGAAGGAAGGAAGGAAGGAAGAAGTTTTAAAATAACATTTGAAGAAATAAGTGACCATGGTAAACTGAACTTTTGGAGCCAAAATTTAGGACAGTATCCAGCTTAATTTATAGTCTCCATCTAGACTGGTTGGTGCCTGTGTGGTTATCTGAGCCATGTGGAGGATATCATGACAGGAAAGGGTTAAGCCATGGAATTTGCCTCAACTCCTAGAGGATCTTTAGGGAATTCTGTCCTCACGCTCAGTGAGTCTCCAGACTCCCTAACATCTTCCTCATGGTCCCTCCTAGTGCTCCTGTTGCCATCCCTGAAGCTTTTCCCTTTATCCCCTCCGTCAACAGTTCTGCCCATTACCTACTGATAGTTAAACAGTGACTCTCTGAAAAAAATATCCAGACTAGTTATATCCTTTAAATACAAAAATAATGTAAACATCAAAATCTAGTAAATGAATAAATAAATAATAAAAAGGACTTCATTCTCAAAAAAGCAGAATAAATAATCAGAATAAAAACATAGAAAATGTGTGAGTTTTATCACTGATGTACCAAACTGTGCGCCAATGTAGTTACAGTAATAGCATTTGGAGATACAATTATTTTGTCAAATTATTTTTGTTTTTCATTTTGTTTTACCAAAATAGTTCCTGTGCTGAAAAATGTTTTTGCCATTCTCCAGACTTCTGAGGAAGCTTTCCATGAAAGTATGATTTTGAATTTTTATTTTTTTGCTCTTTCTGTCTTCAGTTTTGCTTTTCCTTTCCCTCAAAAGTGATTTTTCTCTACATAATTTAAAAAAAAACAAATCACAAGATCCTTCAAGTGAAGAAAAAAAAAATACAGCGATTCTTGTTCTAAAGCTTTGAAGAACCTTGTCTACCTGGAACTATTTAAGGTATAAATTTGCCCACTTTTTCCCTGTCTTCATCTGTTCCGGATTTTTTATTGATGTATTGGCTTCCTTAAATAGTTCTGTATTCCACATGCACTGTTTCCTTCTTGCAGGTTTCCAACTTCAGACAGTCTCTACTCTAGGACAGGCACTTAGTGCTAGATAACAGCACTGGCTCCAAGAACTATCTGGCACTCTGTCCAACAGGGGAGAAAGGCTGGTCCCATCAAAAACATACTTTTAATCAAACACCATACAGGGTTTGGTCAATCACTGCCATCTATAATCAGCATTTTTCTGTGCTAAAACCCCTTTGTTTGACAGGAGTTAAAAATGAATCCTACACTTACTATCAACAGAAGTTCTCTTATAAAAGAGCTTTTGCTTTCAGACCGAGTCAAGAGCCGGCTCAAGTGGATTGTCTTATTTGTGTATCTTCAAAATCATTCATTTCAATACTTATCGTGAGGACTTACAGCAAAAATACATTAATGTAAATATCCATAGTGCTGACTCAGTGTTATGATAAACTAAATTCTCCCGAAAGCCATTCCGAAGATTAAATAAGTCTGCAAGCTCAGTATGTGAGTACAGAATAGCAATTTCCATTTGCTGGGTAAGTATCCATTACGTCCCCCAGGTACAGCTGGCTTGAGAACGGAGGATTCTGACATTCTGCCCTATACATTTCGGTGGTAAGTAGGATCTGATCATAATGAGAACCTTACTGGAAAATTCATCCCATTGTTTAAAAACAATAACAAACAAGAACAGGTTAATGCGCTATTAAGCAACAACAATAGAGGAGTTAATGTGTTAGAGTATTAATGTGATACTAAAAAAAATGGTATGTAACAGACATACTGCTTCTTGTTCAGCAGCCAACACACCAAGAAAATTTTATGGGTAATTATCATGAAATAATGCACCAGAACTGACCAACCATTTTAAATATTCATAGACACAGACTTACAATTGACTTATTAATTGATTAATTTTTTTAATGAGTGGATTTCTAAACCAAGTCTTTGTCATTCGTTTATAATTAACAGAGGTTTTACTAGGACAGATGTGCTTCTTAATTTTTTTAAATCTACATTTCCAATCTCTGGAAATATTTATGCCCAATTTCCACTTCTGGAATGAATCCCGCTGCGAAATTGCAGCTTCTGAACCATTTGGTAACTCAAAAACTTAGCAGTGAAATTTTGCTCATCATTTTGCTTCTTTCCAATTTTGCACTAAATTGCAGAGCATTAAATCAGTCCTGAGTAAATGTACAGGACTGTCAGTCTCATGCAAAGCATTTCTTTATTTACCATCAATGACAGAATGTTGGAACATTCAGAATGAGTTGCTTTATACATTTATTTGTCAAACCACTTACTGTAGAAAATGGAGAATTCTCTAAAACAGCTTTCATGTCGCAATGCTTGGCTTGGACACTTAATCCAAATTTGCCAGGTCACCCGTATTTGATACAGGTTTTCTTTGCTTATGTATAAAGCACATTTCCTCCCTCATCCCCACCTTTCATCCATCATTTCAACAACAACAACAACAACAACAAAAAAAGGAGCTCTTGATTCATTTTTTTAAGTTTATTTTTTTCTGAAATTTCCATCTCTCAGTTCACTGAGCTTGGGAGCTGGAGCTCACTGCTGGAATTACAGCCATTATTGTCTTCAAGTAAGATAAAAAAAAAAAAAAGAAAAGAAACCTAAGAATGAGATAGGAAAATAAAAGCATACCATTTGCTTTGCCTATTAAAATACAGGAAAATTTACATTTGCCACCCTGTTTAATGTCCTAAAAGTTCTCAGGTAAACATTCTCTCCTAAACTTCCTTGAAGTCCAGAGGATGAGGCAGAGAGATCCATGCACCGGGGTGGTCTTGGCCTGGCAAATGTTTCAGGAGCACATGAGATCACACCAACAGCACCGAATAAAACAAAAACTACAAATCTTGTTGTTACTTTTTAGAAGCAATATGGAGAGGTACCAGTTTTTGTGGATGATCTGTTTATCAGCATGGGGAAATTCAAATCTACATCTTCCATCTCCCAGGAGGATGAAGGTCTATATTAGCAAGCTAGACAAGTATCCTGAACTAAGGCACCTTTTGTCACCCTGATTAAATAGCACTGCTAGACTAGTAGCACAAACACTATAGTGTAAGTATAATCTTTTGACCTTAGTGATTAGAATATTTAACACGGGACAAAGAGAAATATATTTTATGTCCCTTCTGAAATGTAGGATAAAATTCATAAAACACTGTCTAGGTTGGCAGAAGTCTAGTTTTGCAATAATTTAGTTTCAGTATACTAAAAAACTAAAACTAAAAATCAGAAAAGGTCTTATCCTATTTCAACAACTCGGTCAAAACCAATTTACTTAGACAGGTTTAGAGTGGCAAGACTGAAAATTTGAAATCAAGTTCAGGAATGCAAGTTTACATTTTAACAGAATAGTACCACTGAAGATTACAGTGGTCAAAGTTAACACACACCAAAATATAGATGTTGTAACATGTATTGTGCTGGGACTCAGATTCACTGACTCATTGGGAGTTAGATTTCTAAGAAGGAACAGCAAGCACCTTTTGATCTTATTAACTCTGCCAGGGGAGTACACAACTGGGTCAGTGAATGGCAGGAGAATCGAGACAAATAAATAAACAAATAAGCCAGGAAATACAGTGGTTGAGAGCCTTGTATTTCATGGTCACCAGACCACTGTACTGTCCTGTAACACATGCCCAACAATCGTGATGATCGCACTCTGCTCAGGAGATGCTGTTGTTCATGGTGATGCAAAGCTCTGAGCAGAACCCACACAAGGCAGATCCCAGCCAGACCAAATCCTTACTTGCAGTAAAATAAAGAGCTCATGGTGTTGGAGCATCCCTTTTTTCCAAACACTAAGCGGTGCTCTGAACACTTGCTTAGGTGGCATACCCATTTCGCAACATTCCCCAACTTTTCTTTATAGATTCTCTATAAAACAGATGCTGCAAAAAGGCAATTGCTATTTATTGACTCTTATTTCACAGAGCCATGTTTTCTATCCTTTTCTTTTTCAATGCACTGTTTTACCAAACAGGAATCAATTTATCTCTATTTTAAACAAGACTTTTAAAAGACATTTAAAATGAGACTGCTTAATCAGTATTGCTTGCTGTTACTTCTTTTCTTTCAGCTATGGCATTATCAAATTCCTCCTTCCCACAGTTGGGGAGTGTAGCTGAACTGCCCAATGCTTCTTATTATTTGGTCAAATATAAAACTCCTATATCAATATTCATAAAATTCTCAGATAACTAAGCTGGCTACTTTTCTTCATTTTTTATCTCATAATATATTTTTATGGAAATTATTCATCTCTTACGTGTTTTCTGGAAAAAAAACCTCATAAAACTAAAAAATGTTTTTCTTTCATAATGCCAGTTCTCCTAATGTTACACAATGGGACATAAACCAGTAAATTTCAAAACACAGTGTTATACTTTATGAGTAAAATATAAATCTAAGGATTTCATTCTGATCATTTCCTTTCTATTGTTTCCTATTGTGCCTTTCATAACACTCAATACTTTATTTTCCAATAAGGCAGGGTGATAGTCTTAATGATTCTTACCCCAGACACACACACTCCTGTTTTTTGAAGTGTGGGAACTGATAGTCTCGTAGCTAAGGAATCAGACTGAAAGATTGAATTCTAAGATGTACAAAAATTATTTCCTGAAATATTGAGCAAGCTTTTGTGTCCTAGTATTTCCTTTGCAAGACAGAAATTCCTATGCTACTTTTGCTCACTTTCCACTTTGTCTACATAGAGTTACTCAGTTTGTGTAATAAAAATATAGTTAGCATGGATACCAAGGTATTACATCAGAGCACAGCCTGAAGTGCCACAAGGCTGAATGCCACATGGAGTAGTTTTCTACCCAAATACAGTCTCTGCTATTAAATAAACGCTGTTTCAAATTTATTCTTACTCAGTGTCTTCCGAGGTCTGGTTTTCTCAGAGGTCTCACAAGGAACTAAAGGAGATTACAAATGCCTGTGTCCTGAGCTACAATGGTAAGTGATTCTTACTTTTTCCAATATACCGGTTCAGCAATACATCCCCAGGGGACTTACTGACTTGTATTCAATCTCTGAAAGCAGTTGCTTGCGATGCGGCTCCTAGAAGCTAAAGATTTTTGTGTTATCTTTGGGAAACAAATGAAGAACAACCCCAAACCTAACACAAAAACTCCAGGAAAAGTATCTGTGAAAGGGAAGACACTAATGGATGACGAAAAGGTCAATGACCACCAACAACTTTTTTGAACCAGAACCTTCTGAACCAGGCACATGCATGTATGAAGACACAGTCTATTCAGAAAAGGGGCTTCCTTATGAGAAATAATGGCTCCATAATATAATTCAAACAGAATTATTAAAACATTATTGTTTTAATTTAACATTATTGTTTTAGCTCTGATCAGACGTGAACTTTGCTAAGCAAATCTTCCAGTTGTCCCCACTTAATGTATTCTTTTTGTTTTTTTATCAAGGTGCCAATCTGAGCATGGAAACAAACTTCTTCCAAGTCGAGGGAGGGGATCCTACCCCTCTACTCAGCTCTGGTGAGGCCTGAGTAGACGGAGTACCTGGAGTACTAGGTGCAGTTCTGGGCTCCCCAGTACAAGGGGCATGTGGAGCTTCTAAAAAAGGGTCCAGCGCAGAGCAACGAAGATGATTAACGGACTGGAGCATCTATTCTATGAGGAAGACTAAGTGAGCTCGGCCTGCGTAGCCTGGAGAAGACTAGAGGAGATCTCATCAATATGTACAAACACCTGAGGGGATGGGGCCAAACTCTTCCTGGTGGTGGCCAGTGACAAGGATATGGGGTAATGAGTATAAATTAAAACACAGGAAGTTCCATCTCCATGTGAGGAAGAACTTCTTTCCTGTGAGGGTGACAGAGCCCTGGCACAGGCTGCCCAGAGAGGCTGTGGAGTCTCCTCTGGAGATCTTCCAAACCTGCCTGGATGCCACCCTGTGCCCGTGCTCTAGGGGTCCCTAATGGAGGGGGGGTTGCAACAGATGATCTCTAGAGCTCCCTTCCAACCTCAACCATTTTGTGATCCTTACCAGATGAAACTAAGCTGGATGATCATTTTGGGAATGCTAACGGTGCTCCAGTCAAAAAGACGCATAAAGTCCACTGGATCAGACGAGGACTAATCAAAGCTTAAAAAAGTCCCCAAAGTGCATGCCATATGGAAACCCAGTACTTAGCACCTACTGTTCATTTTCCAGGTCCTGTCACCATCCAGTCTTCCACCTACTTTCTGTCTATATACCCAAACTATAACCAATCAGTTTGACGAGATTCATAGAAAGGCATCATTTAGACAAGATAAACAATATCCAGCACAGACCCAGGCAGGGAAATCTGCCCTTCGAAAGGGCATCCTGGCCATTCCCAAACACCCTCTTGGTTCATCAGGGAACATCTCTGACCACTATAAATGTTAAAATAAGAATAAATATAAAAGCTAAGTGTACTAAAATAGCGAAGTATGTAACCATTAAGCAACTGTAGAAAATGCAAATTATAGCATATGCACCAGTATATGTACCATCTTCAGAATGCTTCTGTAGAAACAGCTGGAAATACCTAGGAAGAATTTGAAGAGGTGCAAGAAATGTACCATAATCTGTAAAGAAGAATGTACTTATTCTAGCCAGGAAAGAGTCATTTGAATTTTTCAGCAGAAGAGAACTGTTAGCATTTTCCCAGAAACTCCTTAATGAGAAAGTCATCAACAATAAATCTTCATAGTGAATGAAGGTAAGATTGGTGCATAAGGACCAACTTTGTAATCATGGCATTCTTGTGACAACAGATCTACACAAATAATCTTAAAAATGTACTAAAGAGCACCAGAAAACAACAACAACCATTTGTATTTACAATCAGAAGGTGTCAGAACTACTGCATTCTGGTTTTAACACGCTAGGACATTCCTTCCTCTCCTAATGCCCTCAGTGCAAACTCTCAAACTAGCCAGTAGACACCAGGCACCTCCAGAAGAAACTTTGGCAAAGTTACAAAAAAACCCCTATAAAAATTCTGTTGGGCAGCTTCAGAACTGCCTCTCCTTCTTCCAGCCTGTTCATCCTTCAAACTTAAAGTCTTCCGTGGCCTTTGCTGGATGTGCTGGTTTCTGTGCAGTACTCTACACTTCTTCCAATGGAAGGGAACGCATGCAAAAGAATGGCCCTTTTCTGAACTTTCTTAACCAGAAAAAAAATCTGTTTTTTCTTAATTTGTCTTCCAAAAGTTTCTCTTGTTCTGCGCTTGTGCATTAAACACCTCACAACAAAGCAAAAGACTATATGAGAAGTTTTCTTATTTAAAATGCTCTGTTTACATTACTCTTCTGTGCCTTTAGAAGCATCATTGTTGACTTTAGCAAGCTGGATACAGTATGCAAAAGATGCAAGTATCTTCATTATCCTTGAAAAGATTCTTTTTTGTAAATCATGAAATTGAAAGTTAGCAAATGTTTAAAACTTAAACACTTAAGTGTTGCACGCATTGTCTTAAAATATATCTATAAATATATATTATAACAGTTTTTCCAGTTTTCTACCCACTGTTCAATTCTAAAAATACAGAAGCTTCAGACATTGCTAAAGTTAGAAACATTATTAAGTATGAGTAAGTTTGCTGGAAAAAAATCAAAGATTCCAATGTGTATCTTCCAGCATTTCTGGCGTATTCTGGGAATGGTAGATTGAGATCAGGAACTTAAAATCTCTCCAAGCCAAATAAGTATAGTAATTTTCTAGATTTAATTTGCTTTCTAAATGCAGTAGAAATATTCTTGGCATCCAGAAAAACCTACTCTGAAGTAGACCAAATTATTATAATAAAAAATATAACGAAAATTAAATAATCCATTAAAGAAGTTTGGCTCATGAGAAGAAACTTTGCTAAGTAATTTTGAATTGACATTTATAGAACTATATTAATAAAGTGATTTGCTTGAGAAGCAGGAAAATTGATTGTGTAACTACATATTAAATAATTGCTGGTAGTATTTAATGAGAAGGAAGGACAGAATTAGGAAGGTTATCCTATTCAATGCCAAAAACTAAGTTTGAGCTGACTACATTTTATATAGGAGGTTATGTCAATGAAGGGAAAGTTTTTGGCCTGAATCTGTTTTAAATAATTTGGCTTTAAAAAACAAATATAAAAGATCATAGCATTAAAGTCTATGTATTCATCAGAAAAGCAATTTGCGTGGTATTTACCAATAATTGATTATATACCCTGCAAAAAAAATTCACTTTTCAAAAATAAATAAATAAAAACTCTTGTAAACTAGAAACCCATCATTTTGTGAAGGATGGATAAATTAAAATCTTAAGCAGGTAAGCTTTAATGAAATACACCATGCCTTCAAAAACCTCCATCTTTTCAGCATCCTTTTTTTCCCTGAATATGGCAAGAAAAGCAGTGATTTGAATCCCTGAAGGTTCCTAACAGAGCTGCTCTTCAAAGGCATCTTTAAACATTTGCTTAGTTTCATACACACCTGTAGATTTCATTATATTCTGTGCAACTTAAGCATGTACTTAAGTGCCTGAATACGAATTCCCTTAAATATGTGCTGTGTTTGGCTAAATTGGATGGTAAATATATCTGGTGCTTTCCTCAGTGGGAAACAAGGAACTTGGCAAGATTCTTAATTAAGGTCTAAATTAAACTAGTCATCTAAGTTTCCTCATCAAGGAGGAGATGATTGCTCTCCAGAGGTGCTTTTTCTCTATCTGCAGAGCTGCCGAGTCTGGATGACAAGTTTAGGGGAGATATTTAACATTTTGATGGCTCCCATGAAGATGGCACAGAGCAAAGCAAGCTCTAACTGGGCCACCTCAGGTTCCAGCAGGAGGCTGCCAATAACAACAGGGCTAATTTACTGCTTCTCACGTCATTCCTCACCTGCTTCTTCAGAGTATGGTTTCTTCTTCAGCAATATTGTTTCCACCTCTTTTTGTACACCATAATCAGAGGAGAATAGTATCACCGTCCCTTCCAAAAATACATTTTATTTACTATAGATCACTTTTTTGAAGAAGAAGAAGAAGAAGAAAAGAGATGTCAAGCATAGACAGAACGATGCTCATGCGTGGAAAGAAAGGTGCCAGGGGCAATGACCAAGTCATCTAACCAAAAAATGGAGCACGGTCTACAATGCATCGTTGTCCTCATTAGGCTGCCCGTTCAGTCAGCTCTTTTTGTGGAACTCCTTTTGAAGCATGAATTTTCTTCCTATCCATTTTCCGGTAAACCAAACAATCCTGTTCAGAAGCACAGATTTCACTATAGGCACGAGCATGTTAAAAATGAGCCACAGCAAAGTCTAAGTAAGATATCAGCTTAATATTGTGAAAAATAACTGTGAAAAAAGCAGAGCACACGACCAGTTACTGGCACAGCATCTCATAGACTATACTAATTTACCTTTTCACTGTACCATCATGAATTAGAATTAGATAAATGTCAAAGCTTGCCTCATAGCCTTTCAGAATCAACAGCCCTTTTGAAGAAGATTTGAACTTTGGGGATAAAGACATTTCAAAATTGGAAGATTAGAGTTTTGTGAGTGCTGAAGCTGCCGGGGATGGATAAAGTCAACATCTTTTTGCCTACTTCAGGTGAATTTTAAACATGTCATAGATGTCAATGAATCTGAGAATCCATCTTGCCTTTATCTGTATTAGTAAATAAAGCATACAATGATCTGGTTTTTCATTCTGCAACCAAGCAGCACAGTTTATTTCCTAAGATCACTCTCACCTCCTTAAGAGAATCTCATCAAAACTACCTTTTAGGAATAGTTTCTGGCTTATACTAACTCTCCCAGAATGTATCATTTGCTAACCCGACAGGTTCAAAGTGTGTCAAGCACTAGTGATTCAATCATATGAGCCATCTCCAAGCAACCCTGGTCCAACTGCCTTATTCAGTTTAACAGCATGGGCGTAGCCTCTGTATTAGTAATAATAATAATGGGATAAATATTGCTTTACTACCACTGCATTTATGCCTAGCATTGATGTCCTTAGTAACACCTTTCAGACTCAAAAGTCTCCAATGAGACCTTCTATTTGGTAAGATTTAGTTTTCCTACATAACGTTAGTGCTGCTGAGTTCCTACTCTGTCTTAAGTATTGGAAACCTCTAAAACAATACAGAATAACTAGAAAAATCATTTATCTTTCACTGAGTCATCAGACAGCAATCTGATGCTATCCTCTAACAGGACAGATATCTGTTGCATTTTGGTTTTTTTAACATATTAATGTTTAAGGAGTTAAAAGATTTCTGCTCTTGAGGTTACTACTATAAATTGAAAATATTCTTAACAATATTAGTACTATTTTCACTTGCATTCCATACCTTTATATCAAAGCCTGAATAGTTTAGAAGATATTTTGTATGTATTTCAATAAATGTACCTAAAATGCATTTTTCTGAGCATGACACAGTAAATTATGTATCATTAAGAAGAATAACACATTTAAATTACGTAAATATGATAAATATCAGAAACACTGGGCACAGAACAAATGCAAGAAGCTTTTTACAGTTCAAGGCAAAGATATGGAAGTCATAAATTAATCAAAGGAAATCTGTCCATAAATATATTACAACTTGTTTTCCTTCTGGCTGCACTGCCATGTCTACAGTTTCTCAGTGTCAAGCAGCAGCACAAGTTCATCAAGTAGTCCGATACACTACTAGTTATAAATTATGAAAATGCATTTTTGTGTATATAATTCCACTTTTGCGATGTGGACTGTGCATGTAGGAAACAATACAAGAATATTCTGATTATACTTTAGAATTTTGATATTCTCTCAGAATGACATATTCATCACAATTTGTAGTGCCTGTTTTTCTCAGGACTAATGTGGTGAACCTTTTTTTCAGATGTATTAAATTGTCTGGCAAGACAATGATGATATTAATAGAAAAGGACACCTGCATTTCAGCTGTGCAGTACTACCACTGTTCTTTTTGCTGCATCATGATTAATTTGCGGTTGACGTGGAGCAAGTGGGTTATGCTTTGGCTTTCACCTTCCCAAAAATATGTATTTGAAACTTCTTAGGGTAGCTACAAATCATCCTTTTTAACAATAGCACTTTATATTTAGAGGTTTTAGCCTGTAATTTAATTTTTTTCAAACAAGAAATCAATAACAATTCAAATCATGATTCATAAGATTTTCCTTGCAGTTCTTGCTCAGCTCCAATCCTTCACTTCCATCCCTTCTCTCTTCTGTCCTCAGTTGTTTCAGTAAGGATGTTGAATTTGCAAGGGATATAAAAAATGCAGTACTACCTAAATGTCTTTGAAATGAATGATCCATGGTCCAGTGTGTATAGATCACTGGACTGGAAAGCTGCATTCTCCTTCCAGCACTGTCTTGAGAGTTGGTTGATCTGTGTTAGGATTCACTGTACCTTATCTTCTACAGGTATTGTAAGAAGAAAAACAATGTTTAATGTTTTTTGCATTTAGAAGTATGAAACAGAATGGTAAGACTCTGACAGCTACTAAAATGTTCCTGATGATTCTCTAATCTCTGCAGTTACATTTAGTATGTTACTTTCCATGAAAAAGCAAGCAAATAAAACCCTTATACAGCATGCATATAGATTTTAAGAGTTAGCAATACTAGATCTTGAAAAATACCGAAGCCATTTTACAAATTTCAATTACCTAATGTGGGGCTCTTCTACCAGCCTGGAAGCTTGAAGTTGTTTATTGAACATTTGTAGTATAAAAGTATTTTCCTTCTGAATTTTAGATCTTTGTAATGATACCATGCTGGGATAAGACTTCATGGTTATAAACCAGAAGAGCACAGCCTAACAGGCATCATTCAAGGCCAGCTGCCATCACTAATAGGCCTTTCTGCACCCAAGGAAATCTGTTTGCTTCTCACAGGAGGATCTCCTGGTGATATCGCACAGGGAGGGACCTGCCACACAGGGCACTTTCCACATGGCTGCCAGATAGATGGATCAGCAGGAGTGAGTGGAAGGAGGCCCTCAATAAAGGATGCAGTGTGGAGTTGGAAAACAAGCCAGTGCAACTCTTGGCGGTCACCTTGAAGGCGCATTCTTCTGCCTTGCAGCTGGGGGAGTGCACTGTGATCCTGCAACAGTCCACTCATGTGCTGGCGTGGACCCAGGGGGCACTCTGCTGGCTTGCTGCACGGTAAAACCAAGCTCTATCAAATTGTCCCTTCCACACGCACATGGCAATCCTTTCTAAAATACTGAACAGAAAAGCTATGATTTCATACCCAAGCTGCTCAAATCCTCAGAACCTCACGACCAACCTAGACTAGAGACCTCATACAGTTGATGCACCTTGGACACAAAGAAGGGGGGCACAAAGGGAGATCCCTCCTGGTATCCCGAGAGTTATTTATAGGAGAGGTATCTGGGTTGGAAGCCAGATGCTCAAGTGGGGTGAAATGGCTTTGGTCCCTGGTAATCAGTGGAGCTTGCTTGCTTTACACTTCAAGGTCTGGTTCAGAAGCCCAGACACCTTGCATGAATGTGAAGGAAGGGTGAAACTTGAGGATCTGGTGCAATGTCTCCTAAGTGGCCACAGGCCGCCTCCAAGGAATCCTCTTGTTCTAACAACTGCAGGACACGTTGGAGGCCATGCAGGCAGGCTGGCTTTTCACCTACAGCCCCTGGCTCCCACCCACTGGTGCGGTACCTGTACAATGCGTGGCAGTGACACTTGGACAGCCACAGCCACCAGCCCCTGCTCGTGCCGCAGTGCAGCACTGAGTCAGTGCAAGGTAGCAGGGAGACATGGCTTCCTGGCTGCGTGGCACTGCAACGCACAGGGACACCAGTCCCACCTTTTCTCAGGCCTGCTGGGCTCCTGGTGCGGCTTGATGTGGTGGATGGGCACACCAGTTACCGCATGCAGCCCTGCTGCAGTGCTGAGGGGCACGGGACTCTCCCAATCCTGCTCCCAGATCGCAGGCTTGGCCCAAGCTCCCTTTGCCAAGACCACCAGAACCATCTCCTGCCTCTTAGGGCTTTTACCATAGAACCAAGTGCCTCCTGGGGACACGACAAGCACACCCAGCCACCTGAGCTGGGCTGTAAACACTCAGGACAGTGGGGCTGATGGCTTCCAGCTTCTGCACAAGCCAAGCGGTCTTTGTGGTTTGGGAGCCCATTGGAAGGCACTTGCAACACAGAAAAATAATGGCCATAATCCCAGGCAGCTCTACATATTGGTGAGGAATCACATCCCACCTCCAACAGCAGAGGACAACCCAGATTCACAAATCCCCTCAGTGTAGATGGGGATGGGAGTCAGATGAAACAACACACAAAGTCCACACATAAGTATTGTGTTAGAGAACAGAATTGTCTTCTAACAACTTTACATGTCTAACTTTTGCAGCTTTATGAGAAACAAAGGTGAGCCCACTAATGAACCACTTGGAAAGAGGAGAACCTGTGTGCAGGGGGGTTGGACTACATGACCTCTGGAGATCCCTTCCAACCTTAAGTATCCTGTGAGAAAAAGCCAGAGATCACCAGCCCTATACCAAACAACAGCTGTTCTAAGCAAAGAACATCCAGGAAACCCTCTGCAGGGCTCTATTTATTTGCTGCAGCTCCTGAGCTTCTGGAATCTTCTCTGGCCCCAGCCTCAGGAGTGGTTGAGACACCTGTCAAGGTCAAGGGAGGTGACACCAGTTAGTCAAGGGTGGCGGCACTGGCTGCTGCCTGTGGCGTTTGGAACTTTCCTACCTCAGGAATGTGGATGCAGGAGCAGATACTGGCTAGCGAACGAGTTTTCTGGTGCTTCTTGTCAAAAGTTTGTTGAAAGAAGATGCTAAGAAAGCATGTTAATACACATGTATAATACACAGCCTCCTGCCACATAGCCAAATCTTTACCTCCTCCTCCTATGCCATGTAATGGGATGCCATAACCTCCTGTTTATGATAACCCAAAGGCTGTATGACAAAAACTGCAGTCATGGGTATGTATATTGTTTGTCATGGAATTGAAAAGCAGTCATGTGTATGTGAAATTGCCTTCCATTGTGTCTTGTAAAAGAAAAAAGAAATTTCAAAGCACAAAGTGTGCAGGACAATGCAGCTGCACTCTCCTAAACAAAGGCACTTCATGTCAAATTAATTTCCTCTTAAATAGATTAATAACTCTACCTGCTGTACTTCATTATATTTTTCCAAAGCAAGCCTGGGAAAAAAGAGAACAAGGCTAACCACCTACTATCATCAAAATTAATGATTATAAAAACTGAGCAAAACTCCCACTGTGCCACAGGATGGCTAGAATATAAGGAGATTAATGGGACATGGACCCTTTCATTCTGAGATGACTGTTTCAGATCCAGACCATCTCAAGGGAAACTGAAAATCTTTATTAAAAACATCTGATGGCTTACGTGAGTCTCAGTTCCTTAATGGACTCGTAATTGATAATAAGTAGAAAATGCATATGAAAAGAAATGTGGAATTTCTATCATCCAAAAGCATAGCTCATACCTTCCTAAACTTCTGCCATTTAAACAACATGTCCTTTTTCATCAGTAGTCTCCTGTGTTCAGTTTTATTCTTTCACATGGATGAGATATGGCAGTGTCTATGCTGGATTGTTTATTAGACTTGTGTTTATCTTGCAGTTCATCCGAAGTCCTTAATTTCTGCTTTATGCAATGTATGCTGTGGCTTTTTTTTTTTCTTTCTTAGAAAGAAAAAAATCAAGCTCAAAAGAAAAGCCTTAAAATCTAAAATCAAGAAATTTTGAAGTCTAAATAAGGTGAAGACTTTCTACATTCAAAGTGTACTAGAGTAAATAAGCAAAGAAGCAGGAAAGAAAAAATGTATTGCACATAGGGAACACCTGCATAAGAAGCCCCAGTTTGTTAAAGCTGTTGGCTATTAAAGTGAGCCAACAGTTAGCCTCCCTGTACAGCAATATTTCTTTACCAGTAGGCAAACAAATCTCATTGTACAGAATTCCTTTTTTACTTAGGAGTACATGTTTCCTTACATAACTAAAATTAATAAAAATGAATATTACTTGAATTCCCAACTCAATAAAAAGGAAAGGTCAGATCTCTATTAGCCTGCACAATCTCAATTCTCTCTCATTGCATTTCTCTTGTGTTCATTGAACGATGCAGGAGGTTGGGGGGGGGGGGGCGCGGGGAGGGAGGTGTGGGAGAATGTCATAAACATATATTTAGAAGCACTAACACACTGTATATGCAGACAGTTTTTGACTTAGAGCTGCAAAATGGCCATGCAGATATACTTCCTTACTTTGAGATGGTTTAACTTTATAATAAACATCTTCAATCCGTGACAAGGAAGTTATTAACCCAAAGAAGCTCTAGTTCCAGGCTTACTTACTAAAGCTTGATCCAGTGTAGAGTTTCCATTGTTTTATTTTTTTCCTAAAATGAATAGTATCCCATGCCACCTGCAGAATTGAGCCCTAGGAGCATGTTAAAGCTGGCAAATTGACATAGCTGTTTCTCCTCTTGCCCTCTCCGAGGTCAAGCCTGGGCTTGCTGCTCTGATAATCCTCAGTACAGAATTGTTTTTTTTTATTACTATTGCTGCTTTCCTAGTGGTGTATTTAAAGCTTAAAATGTGGGGTTTTTTTTTTTCTTCACTATCATTTTCTGAATGATAGTGCTAAAACTTCCCTGAGAAATTGAGGATGGAAAAAACAATATGTAAGAATGTATAACCAAATGCAATGAAAATGTACATACAAAAGGCTTCCAAATGTCAGAAGTCCCAAAATCATTAACAGTTGACAGGTACACCAAATCATATATAGAAAATAAAAAGAGAAATTTCATGGAAACTGATATTTGAAAAAATATAGAAGTAGAAATAACTTCTCCATGTTCTATCTAAAGATTCTAATTAGATTAAACTTCAAAACACAATTAAATGTAATTATAAAATCAGATTTCCTGCCTTACATGATGACTTGATTGTGTTGCCTGTGGTGAGGTGCTGAGCAACTGTATCCTCCCCAGATAGCCAAACAGAAATCAATTCAATCACTATCTGCAAAAGCTTTTAAAGAAGTGCAAAGGCATGGAAGAGAGTAAGAGCTGAAAGACTTCATCCAGATGACCCATTCTCAGCATGTGTCAATCTCTCTGTTATGGCACCATTAAAAACAGACAAAAAATGCCCAAAACGCTCCTGCTCTTTTTTAACAAAAATAAACACCCTGTTGTAACATGTAGTTCATAGAAATAAACAGAAAAAAATAGTTGGTTCTTTGCAGACTGGGTTGCCACAGATAATAGCAGTATCCAGTCCTGGATCAAAGCTCAGTAGCCATGCTGAGGTTCCAGTCCTAAGGCTAATAAGGATATTTCTGTGTGCAAATGAAAACAGGTAGACAGTTTTACAAAACGTTACACCTCTAAACAAATAGGTCTCTCCTAGTTCATCAAAAATCTGCCATGTATGTTTTATTTTATTGAGTTGTATTTCTTCCATCCTGCATTCCTCATGTTTCATTTTTATTTACTGCCTGCTGTTAAGTCAAGAAATAAAAGTAGCACCACGAGATTCACATACACTGCAAGTAATACAAACATTTTGCTTTCTCTGAAGATACTGGCATGCTGCTGCCACTCCATGAGTTTTGTTGTTGTTTTTTAAGTTTGGATTACTCATCAAAAAACATCCATAAAATACCAGGCAGTTTTGAAAGAGTCTACCCACAGTTATTTCTACTTTTGCCAGTACTTTCTATTGGCAAATACAGAAAGAAAATTGGCCAGTGCCAAAGGTATGTTCAAGCAATAATGAAGCCATAAAACTGATAAAAAATCAGGAAAAAAAAAGTGTGTTTTTTTTTTCTCTCACAGAAAAAATCCATCAGAATTATAGATACAGGAAAAATGGGGCAAAAATGGACCTCAAATTAGTCTAAGCTGACATCTGGGAGATAGCTTGTCTTACATTTTTTAAAAATATTGGATAGTTGTCCAGCCACAATATTCCAAGATTTGCTTCTTTCCTATTATGCTTACAATTGGAATATTTTTCTTAATTTCTGTGCAGAATTTCTTTTTATTCCTGCGACTTAAATGCATTGCTTCTTACCTTGTCTACTATGAACCTGTAGGAAAGGTAATTTTGTCTTTGCAACTGTGTGCAACTCTTAAGTGCCTCCTAATTCCACTAAGCATTCACAATTTCAGTCATTTGTTATAGCTCATGGTGTTTAAGCCATCTCCAGGTGGTCCATATCTTTACTGCAGCTCGGTGCCCAGAAGAAAATACTGATTCCTGTCAAAAACTTTCCAGTACTAATTAATGCTGCAGTACAACTTTATAGATGCCATGTTTGTACAGTTCATTGCTCCTGCTATATTATAGTGCTTTGTATTCTGTTGATGAGCCTTGTATTATCTTCATATCACATCTCCAGTCTATTAAGACATGCTGAATCCTAATCCTTCCCCCAAAATAGTTTAATTCCCTCCTGGTTTTAAGTAGTCTGATGCATCATTAATCAGCTCTAGTCAAGCTCTTAGTGAAAAATTTTAAAAACGTAAGATCCAGAGACTCCTGGTTTGGATCTGTTATGGGAGGGATCCCTTAACTCGCTACATTTTTCCTTCCACTTTGAGAACATTAATGATAACTACTCTAACAACATATATATGTATTCACTTTTGCATGCATGCTATAGTACTCTTCTCAAGACCATGTCTCAATAACTCTCTTACAAGAATTCTGTGTGAAAAACAGGCTGTGTCAAAGCCTTTCTGAAACTATGATACATGACATCTATGGTCTGTCTCTGTCCCAGAAATCTCATATGTCCCAGAAAGCAATCAGATTGGTTTGACAATTATTTGTTCAGGAGTTACTGATGGAATTGAAGACAAGCTTTCTGGTTTGTAATGCCCATCTCCTCTCCCCTTTCTCACCTCTTCAAAAACCATATTTGCCCTTGTCAGACATCTAGTGTTTCATCTGCCTTTTGAAACTATCACGGAGAACTTACCTGAAGTTGTCTCAGCAAATGCTTGATGAATCCTGAGACAAAGGAGTTCTCTAAGGTTCTAATTACTTTCTCATGGTCTGTATGAGAAACAGCATGTTTATGTTTTTGAAAATATCCTGCATTGCTATATTCCAGGGCAGATCAATGCAATTTCTAGGTAGTGACAGAGACAGAAGTGGGTTGTGATCATCCAAGCACATCAATATCACTGATGTTTCAGTTACCTCGGAAATGTTTTAGAAGGCAAGAAAAGCTTTTCTATTTGGGGTGAAAAAAAAGTTGCATTTGAAAAATTGTATACTAGATAATCACATTTTTAGCCATGGCTATAGTTTATTCTTTCAGTATTTCATTTTCTCTTCATCCAAATCACAGACTTTGATGCATGAAACCAATAATAGTTTCATGATCTCAGAAGCTAATGAAGCCTGATCTGCATGGATTCATGCCTGTCATTGACTCCTGCTGTGACTGTATCTTTTCTCTAGGTTGGGAGTACTTAAAAAGGCTCTCCTGCTTGTGGATTCTCTATGAAAGCAGGCTAAGCTGCAGCTTCTACAGCAATCAAAATTCTTTGGTATTTTTTCCTTCTCTTGTTCAAAATTTCTACAATGTTATTTTATAACTACAAGAATCCTTTTCCAGCTAAAAGTCTAAATCAGGTCAACTGATTTGCATCCTATATCTTTTTTTCTCATTAACTAAAAAGAGAACTCAGTGAGAGTTCACTCTCTCAGAGAGTGAATCTTGTAATAAAACCTCTAAAGTCGGGTGAGACAATCCCACCATTAGCATATATATATCTTCAGTGGACTGGGGGAGTTTGACATTTTCATGAAATATTCTGAGTTTTTCTCCCTTAATCATCAAGCATAATTCAATAGAAACAGTCTTCTTGCCATAAAACTGGAGAAGGCTAACTAAAATGTAAAAATACCACATCCTAGCAGAGATTTTTTTTTTTCCTGTCCTAGCTTTCACCTTCAGTATTAGGAAATGGAGAGAAAGAAGAAACTTGGTCACCCAAGGACTTGTCAACTCAAAATCTTCAGACTAAATTTCATTATTTCCTTCTGTGCGTTAATAACCTGGACTGTGGGAAATACTATGAACAAAGTTTTGCAGACAGAGGTAACCGTGGGATAACACAGCAGTGAGCTAACACAGCAAGACGCGCTAACACAGCAGTGAGCTAACACAGCAAGACAAGGCATTCAGAGGATTGTATTATTGAGTACAAGATTCTGAAATGCGAGACAGAAGGTTAGAAAATCAGCTTACAAATGGTTGCCAGGTATCGTGTGTGGAAAAGAAAGTCAGGTTTGTGTTCATGGGAAATAGAATTTCCACAAAATGATCCCAGGGTACAGAAACATTACAAAAAGTTGGGGTATAACGAGCATGGGAGCCAATATGGATACTGTCTTTCAGTGAGTTTCAGAAAAAGAAAACTCACAATAAGTTGTGAAACAGAATTTATACTTCTGTCAAGACACAAAATTAAAAATGATCCTGGGTTGGCACACCTGCCTGGACGTCTTGCTTCCCATTGAAGCATTGTACTTAAGAAAAACCCAATATCGTGTTCTTTTTTATGGGCTAATGAGAGAGGCTTTTTGCATTTAAGGTGCTCCTTAGCTTTTACCTGTTAATGGCTTGTCCTCATCTAGAGGTTCTTTTACAGCAATTTGGGCAGTAATTTTTGCAGTGTACCTGGTACTCAGCACAGCAAATGTGCACAACACTTAAAAAGCTCTTTTTGCGAAATACCTCATTCACTTTAAAAGCAGAATAAGCGAGCTCACGTTTAGCATGAAGTCAAAGGTTGCATCTACACTAGGAAATGAAAATAGTAGGCAGCTCCTAATAGCTCTGAGAATTGTACCCATACAGCTGAACTCTCCTTCCCATCCAAAAAATGTGGCCACACAGACTGTGGGAATCTCCCCTCACTTGTGCATCTTGACCATGCACTGACCAGGGCACTTCCAGCTGACACAGGCTGAAAACAAGCTAGGGACCATGCTAAACACTTAGCAGTGTGAGCACACTCTAGAGCTCAGATGCCTCATTTATAACCACAGAGTCTCCCAGAGTGTAACGGGGAGTTAATATGGACGAGTTGGATGTTGTGATTTTGTAGCCCACCCTGCTGCATGATAACTTCTCTTTGTAAACAAGCGTCAGCTGGGGAGGGAGCACAAAAAATCATTTCACAGGAGATAAGTAACATCAGTGAGTTTCCGATGGAGGTATATGATAAAGTTGACTAATCACAGAGAACAAAATACGCAAAACTGACAAAGCTTGAAATCAAAACCCGGCTTTGACATATCTTTGTGCTGACTAGGTATGAAGGCTTTAATAATTTACTCATGTAAAACAGCTTTATTAATATTTAAGCTCTAAGATGGATAGGCATGTAGAAAATAAAACTAAGTGCATGGGCTTTTTTTATTTTGTCTTTAGTCATGCTTTATAGTTGTGAATGTGAATACAGACGTATTACATTTTATATTTACAGGATGCCTGGCACACTGAGGAAGCCCTGAGTGACACCATCTGTGTGTTGTATCATAAACACCTGGCCAGCTGGTTACTCTTTTAAAATGTGACTACACAAACCCACGTGTACACACACACACGCTTTGCTTTATTAGGCAGATATTAACTTGTTCTATATGCATTATCAACAAAGATCCTACAAATTCCTTCACATTTGAAATGCAATGTGCTTATTCTTGAGTGTAATTATAATCTAGGGGAAATTTTAGAGAGGCAATTTAAAAACAAAAACATTTATAAGAGCTAATTAATGTTTCTTTCACTGATTTCCATCTCTTTGTGTAGACACACATACGCTTCTCATTCACAAGCAATCTCTTTGCATCACACTCAGCAGGGCTGCCTTTTAGTCACTGACACAGCTAGGCAACGGAGATGGATTTATTATGTTTTTCAAAGGCTAATCCAAATATATGTATATGTCCCTTTCTCAAGAGTATGAAGCAGGCGGGCACACTGAACTGAAATGCACCTGCTAATTGCAGCCACTATCAAGCACTCTAATTGGCAAAGATAGTTGATAAACAGCGTTAGAAATCTGATGATTCAGCCAATAGGATTGGGATGAGGGGAGAAGAAGTTGAGGTTTTAGTTGTTTATTTTGTTTTTGCTTTTTTTTTTTTTAGAAATGCTGTGGAGTAAAAAAAAAAAACTTCATACTGAAAAACTTACATACTGAAAAAATAAAAGTTTACTAAGACTTTTATCTATTTATTCCTTCATTTAGAACTGAAATTTTTTTTTTTGTTACTATTATATAGTACCTTGAAATAGAAAAAGAACCTAAAATATGGGATAATCCAAATTAAGTACACCAATCCTGTAAATAAAAGGACTGGGGCGTGCGCCCAGTCTCTTGGCTGCAATTGTCCTTACTGGTTTTTGGTGTTTTGGTATACTGATTTTTGGGTATTCCTGGGCTGCGCTGACCAAGGAAATCCAAGTGTCCACGCCACCGCAAGAGCCATGGAGAGGACAAAGTCTTCTGAGCCCCAGGACTTGCACAACCATAACCTGCTGTGTCCTGCAGAAGGGACAAGGCGTTATCCTGACAGTGCCTACTGGTAGCACTTGAATTCAGAAAAGGAGCAGCTCTTCTCTCAACGTGTGAGCTATTAAGGCATTAGGGCACTTTCCCACGTGCAGAGTGAGAGGGTGATTGGCCCTTGGAGGAGGAAGCGCCTGCGGGAGCCTGGCACCGCTTGCGGAGCACAGGATGAGCCTCGGGGCCTTGGCCGCTGCTGGTCACACGGAGTTGTCCTGCTGCCACCTGCAGACCAGCGCGCAGCATGGCAGAGTCCTCAGCCTTGCCAGGAAGGGAGCCCGAGCTCTGCAAAAATGTGCAGGGACCGCACACACACAACTGGAACCTCCTCAAAACTGAGGGAGGCTCTTTCTTTTCTCTCAGAAAAGGCACGCATAAGCATAGAGAACAGAAATTTCAGGAACAAGATGACTCTGGAGAATGATTTTCAGATACGTCTTCTTTCATGTCTTGATCCCCAGCTCAAATTCATCTGCTAGCAGGTCATGGTCTTGCCAAGGCTCTTATTTGTATGTGTCAGGGGCAAATCTTCTGCAGTTCCTAATGGTAAAATACCTAATTCTGATATGCTGAAAAGTGAAACACTGCCATCCTGACCCTCAGCATAATGAAATACATGGTCATGCATAAATTCACAGAAGAGTGCTTTCACGGCTTTCGGGAAGTAGAGATGACATTTTTATATATATGTATATATTGTATATAAAAAATCACAATTATACAATTGCCCTAGAAAGAGAGAAAAGCGGGAAAGGAAGGAGAAGGGAAGGGAAAAAGAAAAAGAAAAAGAGAAACAGGAGAGCTTAAGTAAAATCCATCCCGAGGAACATAACACGTGTGCCGAATGTAGGTTTGTTTAAACTGTGATCACGTCATGTCGTGGCTGAAGTCCACTGGAAAATAGGAGATGTACAAACAAACTTGAGGAAGAGCAGAATTGCAAGGCCTTAAGTTCCATATGAAATTTGTCCTGTAGAGGTGATATTTTCATTAGTTTGACAGATAAATGTTTAATTGTGCTTGTTATTTTCTTACACACATTTTAGAGTCCTTATGTAAGGTTAGGTGAAAACTGTTGAGTGAATAAAGTTTATGCAACTCCAGCTTGAATCAGTATTTGTCCATGTTAAATAAGCCATAGCAGTGCAGCAAATCACAGATAAAACTTTCTTCCAATTTTCCTTAAATTTTAGATCAGTAACTGTGCTGATGATTTTTTAATCTATTTTGCTTAATAATGTACATAAGATGAAGGAAGATACTCCTCTCCCCTTAAAGACTAAGCTGTATTTTTGACAATTATTAAGACAAAAGTTTTATACAAAAGTATAAATAGAGTTTCTTGGAAAAAGGGAGAATTTGTGAACTTTGTATATAAAATGAAGACCTTTTATTGAATTTGAGTTGAAGAAATATTCAAGCAGATACACACAAAATATTGGGTAGAAATAGTGATGGAGAAGGCGCCAAAGCCACTAAAAGACAGCCCAAAACCCAGAGCTCCAACAACTCATTTCTTTAATAGCAATTACTGTGATTGTTATTAGTCAAACATTATCTGGCTGTCTAAGTTTCATTCACTGATAATGATCTACTTGCAAAGCCAAGGCAAGGACCCTGGAAAGGTACCACATCAAGGTGAAGCTGCTTCTCTAGCACCTTGCTAAGAATTGCACACATTTTTAAAGGTCATTTGTAAAGATCTAGCTATCATTTAACATGTTTTACTATAGGTGATAGTGGAAATCTTCACCCTCAGTAGGCCTAAAGTGTTTCTATGTATGTGCTACAGCCATTCGTGTTTCAGATGCAGTCCTCTTCATCATCTCTTCTCTTTACGCTTATTGCCCTGGACTGGATCCTTAAATAAATAAAGTCTAGGGTGGGAAATTATTTACTTTCTACAGTTTTTTGTTAGGGGATGGTGCAATTAAAGATGCACAATTGTACAAAGATCATAAAAATGTGATACACTTCATCTGAAGAATCAGCGGCCACCCAACTATTGTTCTGTTTTATAAAACTATCTCCTTTTGCACTAGGGAAAAAAAAATGTTTTTTGTTTTGGTCTTTTTCTTCTTTTGGTGTTCCTCTAGTTTTGATAAATTGAAAAATGCTTCAATTTCTTTACTATTTTCAATTTCTTCTTGGTTAAGAAATCACTCAGCCACCAATGAAAAATTTAAGTTTTTGCCAGAATTAACAAATTAGTAGTTTAACAACAAAATAATATTAAGTGATAAATAATTTCTTAACAGCTAGGCAGTTATTTTAGTACTGTCCCTTTCTAACTTTGATGTGACAAAATAGTGACCTATAATAAAGCAAAAAATTTTGATTGAGATAGGATTATGTTATTTCATCTGAAAAATAATACCAGTACTGTTCAGTTCTTTTTACTTCTTCTTTTTTTTTTTTAATTTGGGATTGTCCTATTTAAAACCAAACTTATCTCTGTTTTTCTTTGCCTCACAATTAACTTGCATTCCACTTTCTGTTGCTAAAAGTGAGAGATACAACATGAAATTGAGTTTCTGGAAAATACTGGGTTTTAAAGTCAAAATAAGGCAAGTTTCATCACCTGTATATTTTTCAAGGATTATTGTAAAATCCATTTCTGTGATGTTCTTTCCAATTTCTGTATTGGCATAACTGGCTGACTGTAAATCTAAAAAGTTCTTGTGAACAAGTCTGTGCCTTATTTTGCTTTCAATCTGCACAGAGGTGCTTTGCTATTCAAACTTCAATTAAGTTTCATAAAGGAACTATAACATACGATGCTGCAAATCTACTGAAAAGCCTCACAGAGACTGGCCAGGAAGAAAGTCAAATCAAATCATCTTACGCCTTCGGTAGCACATTTACTTAACACTGCAGCAGGAGAAGGGAAGCAAATACCTCGTTTCAATCAAAATATTTGGATTATAATATGCCATGCTGCAGGAGGATTTATACTTCTCGGATCTGGCAGAATCACAAATTCAAAGTCACATATTTAAAGAATGTCAATGCTATACTCTTTGTATTTGGTGGAGTGTGTTTAAAGATTATCTGACTCTATTTGAAAGCACTTCTCATTTGTTACAAAAGTAAAATGTGCTACAAGAGGTGAAACCACCTGCTGATGAAATCAAATATACATCTATTTTATGCTTCTATATGGCAAGACTAAACCACTTGTTTATTTTTCTCCACTTAATCTTCGTTTTGGCATTCCTCCCCCAGCATTGTTCTCCATCTCCTCACATGCTCTCAACTTCTACAGCTTGGCTTGTCAAGTCCACACGTCCTGGCTGATTAGCTATCCCCTTCTTGTTACCTCTTCATTTCATTATTAATCCCTAGATATTCCCAAACTGTTCTGTCCTGTACCAGAACAAGTGAGACCTTGACCAGTGTCATTAGAAAGGCTGTTTTATCTCTTGCCTTTCCATTGTTGTGTTCTTTCTTTTGAGCAGGACAGACTCAGGTGAGGAGACTTAATTCAACAGAGGAGAGGGCAAAGATGGAGTCCTTAGACCTACATGAGCTGGAGGAGGTCAAGAAAAGGTTTTTAATAAACGTAGTCACACTGGATATTAAAGAGGCCACAGCACAATTTGGAGGTAAATTTAAAGTCTAATTAACATGTTTTAACCTAATTGTAGCCCTTCTAATGCTAGATCCTGCTAATTTGGAGCTTGAAATTACTAAATAACCCTATATCAGTGATAAAAAGATACCTTAAATCACCATATGTATCTTAAGGAAAAGCTTTTCATAATGAAGTGCCAGGTTAAGCAGTGCGATAAGCTGTGAAATCAACATTCCTGGAAACACTCAAAATTCAAGAAAGAGAAGGCCTGGGCAAGCAGAACCAACTTTGAGGCTATCTGTGCTTTGAGCAGTAGATTGGACTAGATGGCTTCCAAAGGCTCTTCCCAACCTTTATTATAGCTGAGAGATGGTAAGAGAACCTAGTAAGATTGAATGAATACAGCAAAGCTGTGGATTCTAAATGTCCAGCTTCTGGTTGCTTGAGGACTAGTCTACTTCATTTGCCAAGAGGCAGGAGAATACCTAATGTGAGATGTCCAAACCTGGAAGCATCTCAACTCCTGGAGCAGCTGAAAACCTCAAACAAAACCCCAAAGTTGATGATCTTTGCCATGAATGGTTTTGGCCCTATTAGGGGAGAATACAGACTGAGCAGGCTTTCCATCTGACTTGCTTAAAAATGTATTTAATAGACTAACTCTGAAAAACCCAAAGCAAACTAAACAGAACACCTCTTACAAAAAGAAAAAAAAAAAAAAAAAAGAGGAAAGTATCTTCTTTTCAAAATTTTGGTCTTTATCATATAAGATCTTACTTATAGAGACCTATATTCAAACATTCCTAGAGGAAAAAAAGGTCATTGAAATAAAGTTTGCTAACTGTGAAACATAACCTTAAGAATTAGCTTAACAGAGCTGTTCGTTGAGATATCTTTTATGATTATGTTTTATGCTGACAACAGTCTAAAATTAGATGGTGCAGTTGATTGAAATGAGCTAATTCAATTTATAAATGCAGATTGCAGAAAAGAAATAGCTTATTTCAGGTCCAAAATACATTTTATTCTACCTTAATTAGAAAAATATGTAAAGTAAGTGTGGAGAAAATAGCTTGCAATTTACCATAAAAATTAAAACTAGTAGTTTATAAGATCAGTCTTTAAAACAGGAAATGGTCCAATTTACAGCATTGTTCATTATTCAATACATATGTTGCTATCTGTATCAGGCATATTTTCTCAAGTTAGATTCAGATCTGCTCATTTTGACTGCTTGAGCAACCAGAAAAAAAAAAAGGGGCTAAAGTCACGGAATACGACATTGGCAGGAAGTACTTTGTTGCAGTTTATAATATTGATCTTCCAGGCAAATATTAATCCTCCTGACAAAAACTAGCCTGGTAGATTATTTCTTTAGCAGAGAAATGAAATATTAAACCTGCTTAAATACTAGTAAATGACAGCGTTTATGGGATGATTGCTTGCTTTGCTGACAGTCTTTGAGGAGAGAGAACACGAGCAGTGTGAGCTAACAGATCAGATGGTACATAAAGAAGACGGAAAAGGTTTATGTCATCTGTGATGGGAAGAAGGACACATTTTGTATATACTAATTTGTGAATTACCCCTTCTTCATCATGGCTGTTTTATTAGAATCATCCTCTACCACAGACACGGACAGATGTCTGTGTGTGCTGATTGAAATAAAAGAGATGCTGCCTAGAAACAGCAGATTATGTTCTAGAAGGAACATTAAGAGCATATTTTTCCTTCAGGTTCTTTCCTGTTTCACCATAGCCTGTAAGGAAGAATACTATTAAATTAGTTTTATTCCCAATGTCTCTCAGGAATAGGAATCAAATTAGGCCAAGTTCTTTAACTGCTGAAAGTTTCCATTACCATTTTATTTTATTTCAGTTCAAACATCATCAGAAATAACAACCACAACAACAAAAAAAAGTCTGGATGTCCTAGTTTCAGGAAGAAGCATCTTCACTGAATTCATGAAGAAAAAAAGCAGTATCAAAGAACATCCTGTTCCTTTGGGGGTGAGCTGTTTGGAAACCTTTATTTATTAATTTATTTTCTGTTGTCTGAATTCAGACTTTTGTCATGCTTGAATATTTTCAGCTGATGTATATTTATTTTATTCCTTCTATCAAATATGTTTAACTTCACTTTTTATAGAAAGGAATCTTTAAAAGGTTCAGAACTAATGAAGCCTGCTTACTGATTGTTCATTTTCAGCATTTCTTTTTAACAATTCTGTGAAACACACCGTGTTTCTTTAGCTTCTCTCAGAGCTTCTAAAGAACACTTCTTGTTAGCATAAGAGCAAAACATGGTTCAGTTGTGAACTCAGAAAACTAAGAACGGCCACACCTCAAAGTTTGTAAACTAAGTATGCAACTTAATATAACACATCAAATGAAGATTCCCTGATGCACAAGAGAACGACCTTCCTGGAGTTTCTTTGTCCTCTACTGTGACCAACTTGCAACCCCTACAACAGGAGAAGCTCAGAGGGCAAAGTGGCCCATGAAGTGGAGAACTAGTGTAGGATGTGGCTCGCCAACCCACCATGTTGCAGAGAACTCACTTTCAACACAAAGGGAACTGGAGGGTGACCTTCGTTTTAGCTATGCAGCCATAGCACCAGGTGTAAATGAGTCTTACTGATGTTGATCAACGTAGAGCATAAAACTTTAAAAATCAGCAAAGGATTCCTAAGAGAGAAATAAGCTTGAGCTGGCTTGAAGCAACATATTCCTTTCCAGCAGTGGGGTGACTGAACAGTGCAAGTGTACGCCTGTGATTTCAGTGATTTTTGTATCCTGTGTGACATCAAATACCTTTAAGAAACTTTTATATTAAAAACTTAATAATAAGTTTTTATATTAAACATTGCACTCTGTGTTTGGTAAAACAAAAACAACCCGGCCAGAGAGTTCTGGATTTTGACATGTGCACATGGAGGGCAAAGCTCTAAGAGCAAGCATGGGAGAACAGGGCTATCATTTGAGCATGGGTGCAGTGATCTGCAAAGCTTGCAAAATAACACTCTAAATGGCTTTTCAAGGGAGCAGCAGCTCTTCCAACCTCACAGATGGGGGGACCCGTGTAAGGATGTGCCGCAAGCTGGACAGTGGAGTGCTCTCCCCTTTCACAGACCTGGTGCAGTAAGTATATGGAGAAGATTTCTCAAAGTAAACAAATCTTTGACATGGAACTAAGTCTTTGAGCAAAAATAAAATAGAGGAATTACCCTGCATTGCCACAGCCAAACATTTAGTATTTCAAATTCACGTTGCCTGGAGCTAGGAAACTTTGCCTTTCTCCAATAAGTTGTGTCACCATTTCAGGTTTGCCTCACTTCACCCTCACAGTGCCATAAATGAGAAGCAGTTCAACTGAGATTAGTGGGGAAAGACTGCATAATTATGAAAACAAAGTGTCTGGAAATAACTCAGCTGTTTCTAGCAAAGTGCATGTTGGAAACCGTCTTTAGTACTTACATTACCTATAGCTTTATAGCTTTATGAGCTCTATCATAGTGTTTGAGATTTGGCTATTGCATTTCAGACTGGGGCAAGTACAAATCTGTAGCTAAATGAAGACAAAATATAATTGTTTTATGGCATTTCTTTGTTGTCAATTCATCTAGGGTTTTTTTTGTGGGACATAATTTCCTGTTCAAAACAAGAGTAGGAGACAATATCCCACCTCCGTGTGGGCACATCTACCCCATGAAGGAAGTAATTTGCTTCTGAAGCTTTCAACATCCCCAGACACTTAGACATTATGACAACGGAATGATTTTATTTTTGCTTTTGAATAAAATGGCAAGCAATGACCATTACTACTAAATAATTGCTGTAGACACATGATAGCCGTGAGAGTAAGGAAGCATTCCAATTATCCTGGCTTGTGGTAGGAGAAATAACAATCATCTCAAAACTAATAGAGTATGCTAGATTAAAAATTATGCTGCTTCTATTACCAAGAAATGCAAGATGTCCAGAATCCCTAGGATAAGTGGCAAGGCAGAACCCAAAATAAAAATACTGGGAAGGATATTGAAGAAGTATTAGAATGAACAAATCAAAAGAACGTTAATTTTGGCCATATACTTGGAATTCACAAAACACAGGTGAGGGTTGTATATATCCTGCCATTTAAGTCTAAACTTGGAAATAAATGTGTCAAACTTACCTCTGAAATAGTCTCATGGCTTCCTTTGCCCATAGTTCTTCAACATATCCTCACATTATTAGTGAGCTTAGTTTCACCCTTTGTATTATTCTTGCTAGAAGAAAAACTGAACTAAAGAATAAATAAGTATTCAAGTGAGACAACAAAATATTCACTATCCTGCCTCATATTGGCTTCAAAAGGAAATGTCAAATAATATATGTGAATATGCTAAAATAAAAACTGTGTTTTTATGCAAGATTACGTAGTACAACAGAGTTTTCAATATGTTCAAGCCCTGCTGTCATAGAACGATGCTGTTATTTCCAGTGTAAATGTTTACTTCTGAAATGCACAGCATAAAATATAGCAGAACGCTGGCTACTTAACAATTTGGGATGACTCCTGCTAACATTCTCAGTTTTACCAGCAATCTTCCACACAACTATGCGTTTTTCTACCTTTCCTTCTCCAACAGTTCCACTATGAAGATCTTATTCTACTTCTCAGAAGAAATAGAACCCACTCTGCTATAAAAAAAACAAAAAAAAAAAAACCCAAAAAAACAAAACAACAAAACCCCACACATAACCTGTCTTGGTGTTTCCAGCATTTCCAGAGAAATTCATTCTGAACATAAAAATACACAATATTAAAACCCACACTCCACTGATAAAAAAACAATGTATGCCACCTGATAAAAGGAAATTACAGTTTTAATGATCACTTTGAATACTTGTTCCAATTAAAAAAAAAAGGGGGCCAAGAAATGAAAATTATCAATTTAATTTTTAAATCCATGCGTCTTTGATATTGATTTCATACACCCACATAGCTCACAGTTGTAGTGTGGGCAAGTTTGTAGGCAGATAACATTTGAGAAAGCATATTTGTTTGTTAAAAGGAGTAATGCATTTCCTAGTAAGCTTCAATATATCTATTTTTTCTAAAACTAAAAAGGCCCAGCATTGACTGCAGAATCCCTGTAAGACATTTTTCAGAAATCTGCAGACTAAGAATTATTAACAGAAATTATTGAACAGACCAAAATTACCTGCAAGGGGGATTAAGTGGCTACAACATTTAATAAGTATTTTCTCAAATCTATTCTAATCACAAGATTAAAGAGGAAAGGTAAATAAAGTGAAAAAAAGACTTTGTGCTTCCAGTACTTCTCATCCACAGTTTTTAAAGTACTTGGAAATATACTCTTCATAGCCTCAATTTACCAAGCAACTTGCTAGAACCAAGACCTTGAATTTAATTTGCTTGAGTCTAAATAATGTCTATACAGATAGGTGATAGCACATAGGTGAGAGATACACTATTGTTTATTATTGATCTGCAATATTGAATATAATAATTTTGCCACAGAGGGATCATTATTGTCATTAATTATATGGAACAGGATGGGACTAGACAAGCAAAGCAAAAGAGGAAAGCAACTATTTTTTCCTCCAAATTCTTGTCTCCCAAGATGTTGAATTTTAACCCTGACTCCTCCATCATTTTTCAAACACTGTCAAAAATATTTTCTTTAGCACAAAGACATTTGCTTGAATGCAGATTAAACTATAATGGTGACTGTATCTGCCTTCTTTACTAAAGTGTTTTTAATACAAGGAAAATATATTTTAATTTGTTTTCAGGATGTTTATACAGATGTGGCTACACACAATTGTAGTGGATAATGAGATTTACTTGTTCCTCTAGAGTCCACCCCAGCTTAAATAGTCATTGTCCTGATGCTTAAGAAGGCCATGCCAGGAGGTGTGTTAAGGCTTCAGGTCTTGATGCAACTGTCTTCATTTCAGTCCACTGTGGCCCATCTCACAGAAGCCCTGCAACAGTTTTAATTCTTTTAGAAAATGTGAAATGACTTACAAAATTCACACAAATAATTCCATTAAAAACAAAAACAAAATGAAACAAAACCAGCTTTCTTGTTAGAACTGCCCTCTTCCTTTCAAAACCATCTCTGTTGCCCTTGTGTTCTTCACTTTGTGGCTCCAGGCTGTCTTGATGTTCAGGCAAGATTGATTCAGATGGGTTTTACAAAATTTTCCCAATGTGTTCATAATTATCTCAGACTTCTTGCAGTGCAATTACCTTTAACAGAAATGCTCGTGAGTACTCCAAAATATGCATGCAAATCAAACCGTTCAGATCTCCTCAGATGCCAATAAAGTGAACAACCCATAAGACTTGTGTTCCTGTAGAGGTCTTGGGAGCAGGGGAAAGGCTCTTCTCCTTTGTCAGAGATGAATCCTTTAATCTCTTGATGCAGTTACATCTTACTGTTTTCTCTTCAACCGCTGGATCAACAACTGTTTTTGTGGCACAACATGCCTGTTACACGATGTGCCTGGACCTAAATTATGTGGAAGGAATGGAGTCAGGGCTTTCCTTATTCCTCACTTCTCGCTTTCTTAGGGATGATACGTTGAAGAACAAAACATCCATTCCTAAGCAGCTCTGTGGTATAGGAGGTGCTACATGGCCAGACATTATGGTGGTGGTTTGAATTACAGGACAGCTTCAATGTTGAAGAGAAAGGTTATTTCTACTGCACCTTAACAATGCATTTCTTGAAGGTACCAGGATAATCATTTTTTTCTTTTGTGTCTTAGCCCACATTGCAAAATGCATCTTATATTCTGGGCATCTCTCAGTTATGAAATTGTAATAATACAGCCTGATTTTAGTGAGCAATGAAAGCCCCTAAATGGGAGCAACTATGCAAATAAATCACATGGGCACAAGTAATATAATCTGAAAACTTGACAACTTTTACTTCATCTAATAAAATCATCACAAGTAGACAGAATAATTTGAAAAATAACTTTGAAAACTGTCTATATAAAGTAAGATATAGAAGATAATGTATTTGAATAATGGACATCATCTAGCTGACTTTATATGTGGGTAACAGCAAATGGTAGAGCAGAATGGAGACTATGAGCCTGTATTTACACCTACACACATTGAGACTGAGAAGTCGGTTATATTTAGAATCTAGAATAAAAAACTTTGCACGTGAGCTTGTGTGACAATATGTTACCAGTTACTCCTGTATTTCCTGCAGCAACTTTTATCTGGGTTTTGCTAATGATTTATTATCTGAGAGATATGTCTTGATATAAAAGTATCAAAAGGGTAAACAAATCACCTTTGTCTTAATATTAGATCAAATGAGTAATTCTAACATCTACATTTTAGTCTGTGTGGCTATCCAGACCCTTCAGAATACTGGTGTTCGTAACCTTTTCCATAAGACAAAACCTCATCAATACTCTGTTCTTAGAAGAATCCTATCTTCAATAATCAAATTACCTCATAGGGGTCTTTTTCAGAGCCACATTGAGCTATTTGAGTCTGTCACCATAAGGCATCTTCTCTAGCACCATCTGAATCTGTTCTACTTTCTCCTAAATGTCCGTGTATTCTTAAAGACTTAAACAGCACTACACTGACTCAGAAGTACCAGATGCAGAGACAAAAATTGCCTCTTTAGCCTACTCACTACCTCCCTTATTCAGTATCCAAGAATCAAGATGATCTTTTCCACCAGCACATTACATTACGAGTTTCTATCAGTACGTTAATGAACTGATGCCCCTTCATACTTTCAGGCTTTTAAGAATATAATTATCTTATAGTGGGATTCAGCTCTAGGTTATAACACCTAAGCATTTATCTATATATAGATTTTCATGTGCAAGGTTGAATTCAGTTTGAAATTGAGATACCGATACTTGGGTGCCTGAATATAGATGAGTATAAGAGCTCTGGAAGGCTGACTGAGCAACATTATATTTGCTGAGATAGGTGGGTTTAATTTTAAAAAATAAAACTAACAACAACAACAAAAAAACAGTTTTAACTTAGGTCAATGCTTTCAAAAATTTTCACATGGAAAAAGAAACGCAACACCAAAAGAAGCGCTCCAAATCAATAACTGATGATGGAAATTCCTTCCTTCCTGCCCCCAACTTCTTTTAAAGTTATTATTCAAAGATGCCTATGGCAAGGCTTTTTCACTACCTAAAAAGAGAAAGAAATTTACCGTTGGATAAATGCAGAGGAAGCTCTGTTTTATGAACCAAGCTTTTGATTTAAGTTGTTGCTCTGAGAAGTGCCTGAAGAGGAAACTTCATCTATTTAAGAAATTGCTCAAGTTCTTGCTTGACATTATTGTATTTAATTAACTCCCCAAGTCTGGATACAGGAATTCCCAGCCAATGGCTCTTTGGTCAACTTGTTCATGGAACTCTTAAGTTTGTCCAACGTTTTCTTTGTTTCCTTTCATGCGGCCATTTCAAGCCACTTGTGGTTGTGCCAGCTGGTTGTTGGCTTATCCCTGAGGGGAAGATGAACAATCCCCAGTTTACAAACACTTCTGTCTGAACCACTGGACTAGCACAGAGCTTTCTTCAGAAACAAGACTTTTAGTCTAAATTATTCACATAACCACTAGCTTGCCTCCAGGATTTGCTTTCCTTCACTTTCTTTCATTTGTGGGACAGAATGGATGACCAAGAAGATCCATTGGATATTCTTTTTATTAGATCCCTGGAGTCGTATAATCAATTCCAGCAGAGAAAGTTTTCTTACTGCAAATGGCAGTTCACTTAACAAAGATTCCTTACACAATCTGAGTACTAAAGACAAATGTGCAATACTAGAGCAAACCAGACTCGAGCTGCACACTTTTCAACTGTCATCCCCTTATGAGCAATAGTATTTCTCCTGCTTTCCGAGAGTATCTCTGTGGAGGTATCTCTATGGTTGTCCCACCTCATGGAAGTTTAAGGAAACTCTTCCAATCAGACAAGAGTAATAAAAAGGTAGAGGGGTTGCAGATAGGCATTTGGTATATACGTAAGGTGCATTCAAAACATAAACAGTCCACAGTTTAGCATCTCGCGTTACATTTGTGGTAACTGTGAGGTATTGTTGATCTTCCACTGAGAAATGCTGTGTGTAGTGGCAAGTCCATTTCCAAGTGCTGAGGCCCAGAGTGCATCCCTATGCCTGAGTTTGGTTAGCAGATAAAAACACTGAGTGAAATTACTAGTAAATAAAAATAAGGACTAAAAGGAAGATGTGCCCTACACATTTATGATGGACTTTCATAGCTTCTGCAGAAGAATGGTTGAGAATGACTTTCCTGTTCCTGCTTTTCTGTCTCTTGCCCACTTTGGAGTAATTCCTCGCAGCAAAAACAACAGCAGATTATGGATTTCTACGTAAAGGCACTGTAATGAACATTGAGGCTCAGTTGGGGCCTCCCACCATAATCACAGTCAGGTAATTAATAACAGTTACTACCTGTGAGTCTGTCTGTGTGGTAGAATGAAAGATGAGCTTTTGGGCAGCGCAGTCTCATTTACATAGAGCTTACATTTTAAAAGAAGAAAACTGACTCTCTTAAACCTTGCTAAAGTGCTAAATTTAAACGCCTGCTGACAGCAAAAGTAATTGCTATATGCAGATTAAACCAAACAGTTTGGAAAGTTCAACTCCATTTCTCAGCTCCATTTTCCACAACGTAAGCATTCCTGTAGATCTACATTTCATTGCACAGATGGTCCCTGCGAAAACACAACAACAACAACTCCTCATTGTTACACATTTCTGGTGCCAAAACATACAGAAGGTTTATATGCCACTCTGGAAAGGTAAGACTCTGAAGAAAGACTGTTCCTCAGGCAGTAAAATCATGTTTTATTTGATCTTCTTTTTCTCAATGGTGGCTGTTACCCTGTATCCTGCTAGGTGAGCAATGGACAATAAAAGGGAGCTTGGTTTTCTGAAGCATCAGCATTTCTAAGTAGTTCACTTGTTTCTCACCACCCTTCTTGACCTAGCCTGGAGTGCCAGGGCACGCAGGCATCCAAGTCTCACGTCAGGAGAAGTGTCTGCCCTTACGTGCAGCATTCCCACCTACTGGGACGGCTGTAGACCCTCCCGATAAGCCTGAAGAGTCATCATGAATGTCTGGGAAAAAATTATGAATTTGCGTAATTAAGTGTTTAGGTATTCAGATGACGGACTGGAAAAGCTGGAAAGCAAAAAATAGTCACTTCAAGGTGACAGAGAGCTTTGATAGCTGAAGTCACCTCCCCCTCACCCCCAGATGTGCACATATTGCTAGGAGCCACTCAGCACTATCTTCCACGCTACTCAGCATTTCCTTCCTATTTTACCAAAGCAATTAACTTGTAAGTGCTTTTGTTCCTCTCCCATCATACATATGGTTCTACAACTATTCAACAATGCTCAGTGAGTCCCTGGGGTTTCTGTTTTTTGTTTCTTTAGTTTGGCTTGATGGTTCTGTCACAGCTTGTTTTTATCCTGTTTGTGACAAGGTCCGTCAGCACATTGGCCATACGATCTCTCCATATTGCATGAAGTGTGTGCATTGCATAGTAAAGGCTCCAGCCCAGCCTCAAAATGCTACACTAGCATTAGCTAAATGGTTTTCAATACCCTTCAGCTATGCGGCTGTGCTCTGGAGCAGAAATGGGCAGTGCACTAAAACCTGCAGAACAGCCCATTAGCAGAGCAAGGATTAGAATTAAGGGCAGCCAATGCCTAGGTCCTGTGCTCACTCTGCTGGACAGTCCTTTGAGGGAAGAAAGATTGTGCTAAAGCAAAGATTGTGCTAGCAGATTCAAACTGACACTGTTTACCCATATTGCTGGAGGGGAAGCAAACATCACTACAGCTTTCTGAAAACAAAATTAATTTCAGTGAGTAAATATTGACTCCAAGAGCAGTCAGATTTAGCCATCCAGTTAGAACAGCAAATAGCTACAACTTGCTGCTCAGAATGGCGTTTGCGGGAATACCAGGGAAGTTGCAAAAGAAATGGATACAGCCGGGCTCTTGCCTTTGAAAATTGTGTTTTCTGTCCTCCAGGCCTTGCTCACTCCTTAGCTGCAGAGCTCTGCTCTCCTCACAGGCCCAGCCTTGGCTGCAGGCACCTCACATGACATGAGAGATGTGTTCACTCCTAGTACGGAGGCAAAGCCCCTACTAAACACTCCAAGATGCTCTTGACGCAGACACCTGAAATCACTGGAAGGAAAGGGAAAATCAGGAAAAAAAATCAGAGAAGGTGCTGAACTCCTACAAAACTGAGACGTGCAAAACATTATTTTTCAGTCTGGAATTATATTCTGTGTGTGTGCACTTATACAAAACTCAGTAAAGATTTCCTATAATTCAAATATCTCAGTTGCATACCCAAAACATGGAAAGTCATATTTTCTAGGCAGGTTTTACATTTGCCTTTTTAAACTTCTCTCCCTGAAAGCGTTCACGTGACGCCTCTAGCAGGACTTGGCCAGAATGGCTGCTCTTCTGGTGGGTTGCACAGGTATACCCAAGAGAGCCCAGTTTGACCAGCACACCACAGGTTGGACTGAATTTGTTAGAGAAGAGCAAAACTTTTTTTGCATAGCAAAGATTTCTGGGTTGGGCAGTGTGAGAGTTGCCCTCTTACAAGAATGGTGCACTCTTACAGCACCTTACAGCACTCTTACAGCACAACAACAGAGTGCTGAGGGCACCCGCAGCCACCCACCTGCCAGACCTGAGTGCTCCAGCTTTTGGTTTCAGCCGTTTCTGGAAGACAGAAGCAGACATTTACTAGAAATAGTAAAGGCCAACACGCTGCATCTTTGAAAATAACAGCCCCTGTCTTCACAGAAGGCGCTGGAAGCAAAGGTTTCCTTCGACTGAAAGTCCAAGGGATAATAAATGATGTGCAGCAGAACAACTTTTATGATTTTGTCTGACATAATGAAGGTCACCTTACTGGGCTAAAAGCTATTAAGTGGCTTATGAAGTGAATAACCTGAGGAAGAAACCTGAACCCAAAATCATACCGTCATTGCACTAGATGGAGAAATGCAAATCAGAAAATACCAAAATGTTTACCTATTCTTACCTTTATATTAAAGTTAAAGAAATTAGTCATCAAAGCTCACTTGCTTTCTTTTTAAGTGCACACAATTTTATTTCTTCATGTAGTAAACAAGCTAAAACACTTTCTTTGCAGTTCATAAGAAAAAAATCTGCAAATTTACGTAAGTATACAAAAGTAGGAGATGGAGTCCTTTCTTTCTTTCAATTAAGAATTTCTATTTCAATGAATTAATATTTTGTGCTGAAGTATTTTAGCTATCTTTCTCTACCTGGCTTTGTCTGCTAGCATATTAAACTTCTATTAAGCCATCTTAAAGTTTCCAGTTACCTTACATTTTTGCCTTGTTCTTTTCTAACACGACCTCTTTTTTTTCCCCTTTTTTCCTTTTTTTTTTTTTTTTGACTGCCTAGACTGTTCATCTTACAGCTAAAATCTGCCTTTGATGTTCCTGGTACTACAAAATGTGTGTACATGCTTGTCAATGAACATAAAAATGTTATAAGAAGTCATATTTTATAAGATCTACAAAATTATCTAAAAATAAAACCTAAAATTATATTTTTAATAGTGTCAGCTTTTATTTTGCATGATATTCTGTGGGAATAATGAAACAAACAAACAATCATAGCCAAATTGAAACTGCTGACCTTACCGTACAGTGGCTTTTATTGAAAATGATATAATAAGAGCTAATCCACCAGATTTTACCTCCAGAAACTGGCTAGGCCCTAAGTAAAATAAGATTGATTTTCTCCTTGAATCTGCAGTGATCATTTCTCTTCATTAGACATTCAGATTCAGACTGTGATGAGGGTATAAACCCAAGATAGATTAGGCAGGAAGAATTACTGTATTATTTCAGTGTAATATCTGCTCAAAACCTGATTCTGAAGTGATGAAGAGCTTAACTTTGGGGACAAATAGAGGTGTTTTAGTTAATGTATTTAGGAGGTTTAGCCCTCTGTTTGTCTATATGGCTGAATGGTCCCAGCTGACTCCTGCTCTCGTCCCGGTCACAGGGACCGGGCTTGCCACCGGACGAGCGGTTGCAAAGTAATTAACAGCCGGTGACGGCGGCTGCGCTGCTCCAGCCAACAGCGTTCTCCTCGGCATCGAGCGAACCGCTCATGAGGACCAGGGATGCAGCGGCTGGGGGCTGCAGAACCCCGTTGCTGTGGAAACCGCTGCAGGTGTGTGGTCCGCGGAATAATAAACCCCGGATTTGTAGAGTTTGTAAAAAATACATAAGAAAGGAGAGGAAGACGGAGTGAGAGAAATACCACAAAGCAAGGGCATTGCAAACGCCTTGGAAAGGAGCGCGGAATGGCGTGGTGAAATGGGATCTGTGGGAAGGAACGTTTCAGGGGGCAAAGGGATTGAGGTGAAAGATATCTCAGAGTATAAGAATGCCAGGAAAAAAAAAAAAAGGGAAGAAGAAAACAACAGAACTAAACAAAAGAAAACCACAAACACCAGAGGGCACTGAAACAGAAATAAAATCTATTGCAGGTTGCTGGGTTCAGAGGAAACAACAGAAGAAAAAGAACAGTTCAGAAATTGATGTGGGAATCAGGACTCCTTGTATTTCCTAACATAGTTTTAGTTCTCTGAATGATCAAGACAAGACCATAACGGTATGACAGAATTTTCTGATTCAGACCACTAAAAATTCTGAATGTGAAGAGCTGCAGGAAAATCTGATAATATTGAGCAACTGGTATTGTAATAGCAAGTGAAATTGTTTTGACAAACATAAAGCAATTGCGTCGTAGTGATGGGCTTTGAGTTAGGTTCTACTAGTAAAGGGAATGTTCAACGAAGGAGCGAATGTTTGCCCCAACAGAGCTAATAATGACAGAGCTAATAATGACAGGCATCACCTAAAGAAATCAGAGGTAACCCATATGTGGAGCTGTGGACTACTGTATGTGACAGAGGCACAAAAAAAGGAAAAGAAAAAAAAAAGACAAAATGGAAAGGAAGAGATGAGTACACATGAAAGCATGAAAAGCTCCAAGAAATAACCCCAAAAAGTCTGGTGGTTGTGAGTTGGCTAGAAAAAATAGGAGTGAGGCATAAAATGAATCATAACCAAGAGATATAAGAGAAAATAAAAAAACTACGTTACTTGAAAAAAAAGGAAAGTAAATAACTGATGATTACAAAAAAAATGTGATGTATGTGTTGTCCTTTTACTTCACATTTCCTAGTAAAGATTAAATGTGATCACTTACTCAACAGCACTAGCATGCATAACTGGCAACAGTGAAATAGGCTAAAATAGAAAAAGACTTTGTCAAAAAGAAGTTAGGTATTTTCATAAACATTTACATGAGGTATTTATGAAACAAGCCAGAGCCCTCTCCAATACATTAGTGATTATCTTCAAGACTACAGGGAAGATAAGAGGGGTTCTGGAAGAAAAAGTTACCATAATACCTAGGTTTAAAAGATAAGAAGGAAAGTCCTGCAATTACAATGGAATAGCTCTGTCTGTGATATCTGACACAAAATGGAAAAACGCTATGATATTCTGGGATATATGATGTCAAACTAACAAAATTTATTTCCCTGATAGGGCTTTTGGACTACTGCAAAGTAATTTGGCATACACATCTTGACTTCAGTAGTGCTTCTATCACTTGACATTTACATAGGAAAACTAGGAAACTTTGGTCTAAATGCCTGCACAAGTGACTGAAAATAATATGAAAACAACACACTCATTGAAACATTATTAATAACTTACTTTTAGCCTGGAAAAAATGAGTGTCGAGATTGAAGCACTGTCATAGGTCTTCAGGTATGTTCTTTGTTTTAGGAGTGATCTGGCTGATAGAAGGGAAATAATTAATGGATGATAGAAATGTTTTAAAGATTTTGAAGGATACAGCTAAAGAAGAACACCGTAAAATGAAATAAAAATGGTTGCAACATAAAAAAGAAAAAAATAAAAATACAAATAACAAAATGAGAATAACCATTTACACAAGAGTACTACAGAAAAGTAGCCAGAGTTACAGCAAATCACACACATATTGAGTTGAGAACATGAAATGACTGTAAAAAAAATGTAATTCTGGCATGCAGGTGGAGAAGCATTGCATGCATGAAGACTCTGAAAAGTGACTATTTCCATTCTACAAAGTAATGCCAATGATGGAACAATATCTAGCAAAACTAGACACAAAAAAAGAGGAGAATTCAAATGAGTTTTTTTTTTTAAATAGGAAAATAAAAATATATGAACAAAGAGAGAAAGAGTTAACTTTGTTGAAACAAAAAAAAAATCTTTCAAAGGATAAAAGACCATTATAAAGGAGACATCACTGAGGTACTCTCAAAGATGCTATGGGTTAATCTGAGGAAAGGACATTTTTCTACTACATTTTAAAGACAAATAAAACACTTTTCAATATGGTGATAGTCAAGTACTGGAACTGACTGTCACAGTCTGAAGACATTATTTAGTTTTTGATGTAGCGTTCCTGAAGGCTGCGTCTTGGACCCTGGCGTAACTTCTAATTTGGCCTTTACTGTTACTATCAAATCAGTTGGCAGAGTAACTATCTAATAATGCAGAGGCCACTTTACTGTGTCCATTGCCACAAGGCTGAATTTCCCAATGTTCAAGATAGTTGATCTGCATGGGATAATGTTTGCAATGATCAAGGATTGTTCTCTCCAGGGAATCTCTTTATTCTATGTATTTGCTATTGCTTCCTGACAAGAGACTCTGATAGATATTTTAAAAATAATAATCTGTAAGAGCTAGATTTGACTTTCTTCTGTTACTGTAGAAATGCAGACATATTATTGTATTGTTATTTCTATTGCATATGTCTAATAATGAGTTTCTGCCACAGTACCTCTGAAAATGGTATGGCAGTAGAGTGGTAGTACGTGTAATACACAATGTCACTTCCACTGCTCTAGAGTTTAGAAAGGCCTTATGCATTCTACATTGCTGTGGCAAATAAACCAACCAAAATATCCCAGACATCCTGGATCTGAAGCCACGGAATGTAACGTTCTCCAAGTCCAAGAGAAGCTATGAAAAAAAGGCTCAATTAATAGAGACAGCTGCATCTTAGAGCTCAGACTACATAATGATACTTGACAAATCTTGAACTGAATTAATATTTCTAAGAGGTATTCAAATAAATAGCATTTTCTCCCTGCATTTTGTAAAAGCAGACAAGGCAAAACTACTTTGCACTGGAAATGGGATTGCAAAGTTTCTAGCAAGGAGCTAGCTAGCTCCTTCTAGCTAATAGAACTACAGAAATAGATGCATTTGAAGTGAGGTGAAAACTCAGGAACTCTCTGCACCGAAGTCCAGGGGATTTATGTGCTACAGTGCAGAAATCTGACAGGACTGGAGCATGGACTCGTGTGCTCAGGATCAAGTTTTTCTAATAAAGATCTCCAGGGTGAATTTACCCTGCAGTGGAGGTAAGTCTTTATACTGATGCCTCCAAATAGAGGGATTTAGGAAGAGCTGGTTGGAGTGCCCATTCCTCTGAGCAGGTAATCTGGGCTCCAACCTGCCCTGTGTCTCTGCTCCCCAGTGCTGGTGGAGGCGAGGCCTTGATGGCCGCAGCACTGTCCCCTGGTGGGGCTGGGTGCAACTGGGGCAGAGCATTATTCAGGTTCCTCACCTGCTTTATCTCTGTGCTCCTTGGTGCTCATGGGGACCAGCTTTTGATCACATAACCTAGTAGAATAGAGAATGGTGTTGCAAAGGGGAAAAGAGTTTGAGCTGTCCAGTGATGTATTTAAGCTAGATTTTAGAATGCTCATAAGGTCCGGCAAAGGTAAATGTCTCAAGGTTAAAGCTTGTTCTCAGCCAAACATTGGATATATACAGTGCATAAAGGTCAATCACACAACTTTTGGAAGGGATTTTATGACTGGGTTGGCTCTGCCATCAGATTCTGAACTTGGAGATCAAGTTTTCTGTTTTGACATCAAGTATACAAGATACAAACTGCCTTCCAATGCACAAAATACAAAATTACACAGAATATCTGTCTCTCTCCTGACCTGAAGTCTGAGGTACAGGCTGAGCCTTATCAAGGGGCCTCCATCTCAAGCCCAAATGAAAATGTTTTCAGGGAGAATTTACTTGCAAATAAATTACACCTGCTTTGACAGCCTCTTGGATCCTGATATAACTGGATCTCTAGGTCGGATCTCCAGTTGCAGCTCTAGACTGCAACTAGACTCTAGACTCTAGACTCTAACCCAAACATTATCCCCAACCCAAGCATGGGCTGATCCCCTAAGGACCCCCAACATCATTCCATTTGGAAACAACATGTCTCCTTGAAAGCCCCTTGGAGTCCCGTTATAACTGAAGCTCTAGGCTTTGTCCATCTCCTAACCCTGATCTCCTCCCTGATCTCAACACTTCTCAGCCGCAGCTCGAGGCTACAGGGAGGGAGAGGGCCTTGGTGCTGCACCACAGGACTGTGCACTTGGGTACAAGAACCTCCCTTGTTCCTGATGATGATGAGCTTACATCTGTGTAAAGACCTTCAGAAGTCACCCAATCTAGATGGAAAATGAGAAGCCAAGACAACATTTTGTTAACCTGTATTTACTCATAAGAACACTATGCCCACCCATCCTCTTAAGAGGTTTAACTCAGCTTTTCCAACACTGGCAAACTACGTACAGGAGGCTGGACAAGGCCCATCGCTTCAAACAGGTCAAGAAAAAGCACCAATGTGGACTTAGGCCATCCAGGCCAGAAAAAGATCACTGTTAAATCAAAGCACCAAGCTACACCATCTGAGTAGCATCAGCCTATTACTGGCAGATAGATTGTTTCACAGTTGTTCTCCCAGGTCCAGCAGACGTGCTTTAGAACACAATTCATGCCAGTGGGGTTCAAAGCCATCTTTTTTCCATCTTTTTATTCCAAATCTCTCTAGAAGAGATTGTTGTTGCTCTTCACAAGGATATTTGTGGAATTTTACACATTCCAGTTTCTTCTGCACTTGTAGCCCCATCACCCCTTTTGCTTGCAAAGAGCAGCCAAAGGTCCTGTTCTTTCTTCTGGTGCAACCTTGGAGAGAGTGGCCACAATTTTCCTACCAGCTGCTGGAAAGGAGAATAGCTGGTTGGCCAAGCATCAATTCACTCCTGAGGGGGTGTTTCAGAAACTGACTACTAAAAATAAATTCATAGACTTTACGGCTGCCGACCCCAGCCATTCTGCTCTGCAAAAACAAGCAAGAGATGCTTCGTCCTGCAGTGTCAACATCTCAAATTTACAAATGTATTAAGCAGTACAAACTGATCTGTAGCTCTTAAGAGCAGGAAGGGCTGCCCGCTCCATGAATGCACAGCTAGCATTCTTGGTATCAAAACCCCACAAACCATTCTTTTCCACAGCAGAGCTGAATATGGGTCTCTAATAAGCTCTCAGGAAAAGCTCTCAGGTCGAGGGTTAAGCCAGTCTCATCCGTGCAGCAAGGCTTTGATGTTGGCTGTCAACCACTGCCTTCCATGCACTGTTGTGCAACTCTTCTTCAGTAATTTCCAGTGGCAGCTCTGTAAACACTGGAGGCTCTAACCACCAAAACCTGATATACATATATATATAACTTTTAAGATAATCTCTCTTTTCCTCATTATTCACATACTGCTTTATTAATAAGTACTCATCTGGTTTAGCCTTTATAGATTTGAATTTGGGAAGAGATTGCACTGAGGTGATTTTAGGATACGAAATCTAGTTTATTGGCTTCTATTCATCTGCAGATTAAATCTGCAATCACTGAAGTGTAATTAAAACCAGAAGCTGAAACTAGCAGTAACGAAAATGGTGATGAAAGGAAGTCATCCCAAATAAATTAATTGTTGAGACAAATTGTTGGGATCATTTCTTCTAGAGACAAATTACATACATAGGACTATAGATTGGACTGGTATTGCGAGCCAGGAAAGATGTTTACTCTATGCCATCAGAGGCAATGTATTTTCCAACAGCATGAAACAGCCTTGAGATCTTTGATAAAAGCCACAGATGGTAAAATTTTTCCCACAACAAACAAAACAAATAAAAAGCCAGATCCACAATATTGCCAGAGTTTTAGGTCACAGCAAAAGCAGAAGATTTACCATTGAGAGCTGATCCTGCTTCCCCCTTAGTTTCACTATCAATAAACCCAGCAACCCTGAGCCTTTTCCAAAAGGTGCTGGATACACTGATGTCTGTGAGAACCTGTGTGAGCGGGAAAACACATTTTAAAAGGCACTCCCTGCATTTCAGGTATGAAGGTTAATGGGTTGAGCTGCTGCTCTTCTGTGGGTATAGAGGTCTCCCAGTCTTCAAGGCCCTCAATCTACGATAAACCTAAGGTATGTAGGACCTTTGCTGTCTTTCCTTGTTCCTATAAATTTCAGCTATGGAAATGTAACTTTCTTGAAGTAAAGAGTAACTTAACACATTCAAAGGAGGATCTTGCAGTATAGAAAGTTTATCAAAAGTATCAACGATTTTAGAGGCCTCATGGGGACAACGGAAAAGTTTTTTTTATTGACATTTAATGGAATTAGATATAAACAACTCATTGTGGTAGAAAGCTAAGCACAAAAGTTGTTTCTCTTTCCACTGTCTTTATTGACTGCTGCCAAATTTATATGTGAATATGATTATGGAATGATAAGAAGAAAAGGAAATAATCTTTCCCGCTTCAGAAAGTACTAATGGCTTCAATAAGACTTCTACAAGCAGGTGTCACAAGTTAAAAACAACCCTTTCCCTCTGTCTCTCTCTTCTTTAAGGCAACCAGGGAGCAATAGAAAGTATAATAAAATATCAAAGGTAAAAATAAGTACCAGATAAAATGTTGCTTGACATTTACTGAAATCTCAGAAACACTGAAGGAGCTTATTTTCCACATCCCCTTCAGAAAGTCATTGTAGAAAGAACTTCTGAAAAAACTTCCTGTTCATTTCTATGATGTACATTTAAAGCAATCAGAGATATTTCTTCATTTTCTTTAAAGAAGGAGAGTCAGATTGTCCATAAGCTCAACACTCACATTAACAAAGGGCAGTCTCTCTTCCCTAGTCCGTGGTATTTTTCCCTGCTAATTGGCACACAAAGCCAAACTTCTGTATGAGCTTCAAACCCTTAAATGAAGGTGGTGAAATAAATCCATTTTGGGAAGTTGAGGAGGCTCCACTTTTATGTGATACTTGTTGGTTAGGCCAAGCAGATGCTGAGCAGGTTCTATGCAGAATCCTTTTTCTAAGCAGTTTTCCTTTAGTGAATAACTTAAATATTTTGTGCCGGGTATCATATATGTAAATATCAGGCATGAAACAGTCCACAGTTAAGTGATGGTAGTTGCTAATCACCAGCCCTTCAGATGGAGAACATCTATTGAGTCAATGACGAGATACAGACTGTGCCTGAATTTGAAACCAAAATCAAACCAGGACTTAAATTTTGAAATCTCTTGGATCTTTGCAAAGTATTCAGCATGGGAAGATGCAACTCAGATTGCTTTCAGTTTTTCATGCAATTACGTACAGGAACCCGTAACAGTGTAAGAAGTGGCAAAGACCACAAAGTTACATTTTAAAGAGGAACATGGTTTATCTTTTTTAAAGAAAAGCTGTAGTGCTTTTACTTCCAAATTTCCCTGTATTTTTTTTTGTTTTGTTTTGTTTCTGTCTGCAATGTGTCTACTATAGGCAATATTTAAAGTGACACTGTGGTAAACATTCATTAAATGCATAAGTGAATGCAACGGCGTCACAGAAGATGCACTTGCAGAATTGGGTCTTCAGTTGTACTGATGCTCCCTTTCTGAGATCATGCAGAATTCTGGCTATACATCACCTGCATACTACTGAAAATTGCACGCTCTTTTGTCATTTTTTTGCCTCTACTGCCAGAACCAGCGCAGATGGTACTACCAGATTAATTAAAGTCACCCCCTGGTTCCATACGCAGTTTGTGTTCTGTATTGTTCCACCACTTCAACTAAACTCCTTCTGCTTATTTGTTTTCAAGCATTACTTTTTTATTTTTAAACAGCACACATCTGCTTTGCTCATTACAATAAATATTTTACAGGCACATTATGTAGATAAAGATTCCTGTGGAAAAAGGCTGCCGTGCAGTTTTCTGTATCGTTGTCAAAGGACGCTGCTATAAATCAGGGCTCCTGCGTGAGGCTCTTTTCACTGTTGTTTTGCCTTGTAAGCAAGGGGAGCTGCTGAGATTAGACTAAGAGGCCCCCTCATTGACAGGGTGTCAGCAAAGCTCGGCACAAGATATTGATCCCAAGGGAATACAAGTTAAATAAGACAGCTCAATTTTAATGGTAATTATATATTGATGTTAGGGATCTTAATATACTGACTTCCACCATTAAATCTTACTTCCTCAGAAACTACCATTAATTCTTTTCCTCTCTTCTTTATAAATAGTGCACCAGGTCTAACTTACTACTGCCTTTGTTCTTGGTGAAGAGAGGGTGGCTTTCACCAACTGCTATTGGGAATAACTACAATATTTCATATTTAAGAAGAATGAATCTCAAATGAATATCCAGTTTCTTCTGAAGAATGAATCTCAGCTGAATATCTAGCTTAGCCGGAGCCAACCCTGTTGACCAATTAACAGATTGAGCATATTGAGTCAATTCCTAAGTCTCCTTCAATTAACACTTCAATTAACACCAGTATCGGATAGTGGACACAAGAAGCCAAGTGCGGTACTGAGGTAGGTGTGCAACAGGGCAGCTCTTACGTCTCTGCCATCATCCTCCAGGCAGCTTCAGAGATAAGGCCTCTATTTTTAGGTGGAAACATTGACCAGGTCGTTAGGGGTAACCACCCCCCAGCTGGACATAGCCCCGGACTTTACTGTCTGTTTGCGCAGCTTAGTGCATGTTATGAAGGGTGAGTCAACAGGGAATAAGGCTCTGCTCTGCTCAGACAGCACAGTCACGAGCTCACGCACGCCAGCTCCTCCGTTACCCAATTCCAGGGCAAGCGAAGAACATTTATAAGCATGAGAAGAAAACAATGGAAGGTTTTTTTGAAGGTTTCTGAATGTCACAGTGCTCTCTGAAGGGGATTTTTCAGTAAATTCTTGCCTCTGTAATAAGTACCTTTAAAGAAAACCAACCACATGCACACAAACCCCCCACCATTGGCACCCAGTGCAAGGGAGCATCCCTGAGGAGCAAGGCATGGGAACCAAAGGCCCTGAGCTCCTGTGGAGAACAGAGCCGTGTTAGCAGGTCCAGCCACCAAACTGCCCACCAAAGGGGAAGAGCTTCTTTCTGGCCACCTGAGGGAATTTTACCTGCTCTTCTACTCTTACAAATGCCTTACACCTGTGGCAAAATGAGCTAGCTGTTAACAACTGCAGGTGGCTTTTGAAGACACAAGTTTACTGTGTTCCGTACCTACAAGAGGCTTTAAAGGCACTGGGGCATTACATGAACCTTTGGTGTTCATGGCATGGTGTTCAAGGCATGGTCTGCTCCTCCCTTCCATGTCTCAAAAATATATATATATAAAAACTGAAAAATATGAATATAAAAATAACAAGCATGAAGAAACAACACTGTAAGACTTAAGAATAGAAAAGCAGCAACTAAGACTAAATATGATAGAAGTCTATAAAAACAAAGAGAAGGCAACAGTGATTTATTTTACACTGTCTCTTATGATATAGGAACTAGGAGCACAAGCTGAAATGAAGGAGCCACTATGAAAGCATGTAAGAGGTGTTTCTCCACATGGAAAAGTTTAGGATAAGTTGAGCATGTAGATCAGAAGTTTCTTTAGGAAGTCATACAACCATGGAAGCGAGACACGTCTCAGGGCTTTACTAAAAATTTATAATTCCCTTAAAAAAAAAAGTAGGCTTTAAGATTCTGAGAATTATTACTGCAGGGAACGTGGCACACAATGCTACGGTAATAAATACATTCTTAAGGATGACACACTTCTGGCTTGGTGTTCACTGCCTTCCCTCAGAATCCATTGGTCTGTCATCCACTAACGTGATAAACCAGCAAGATGTTGGAGTGTTAGATGTTACTTGCTGCATGTTCTGCAGTGAAATACAAGCCTGGTAGAAATTCTTGCCCTTTTCCACTTGCATTGTTTATTGAGGCTCTTCTAAGGATGCTCCGTCCTTGATTTGCTCTCTGCTAGGCCTTTCCTATCCAGTATGCACCTGCAGCCAGACAAAAAGCAAACCCTTCAGGTCCTATTTGGTCTGCTGCCATCTTATGCAGCTCCATATGCAACATATTCTTTGGGAGAACAGGTCGTTGGGTAGCAAGTCACCAACACTCTCTCATGGCAGCAGTGCAAGCACATGGCCCAAAGCATCTCCTGTCGGTCTCTTTCGTGGTAACTGAGACACAGTTTTTGCATTAATAAACAATTGCAGTTTAAGAAAATTTGACCTTGCCAGATTGCTTATTCCTATTGAATAGGAACAGAGAAGTTTAATACGTGGAAAACAAGTCTGAGAAATGACTGTATTTTTGCAAGCACCTTTTGCAAACATTTGTGCCCCTCTGATGAAGGCATCCGTACTCTATGTCCATCCACTCAATGTCTTTCAGCAGAGCAAAACACTAGAAATGATGAATAGCAGGAAGAACCATGAATTATTACACAAGGGAAAAAAACAGAGTCATATATAGTCACTGCACTCATTGAATTGCATTGCTTTTGTGTATAAACACCAAAGTGTCCCGTCTGCATCTGTTTGTGGCAACTACTCTCCCCACTCACGATTTCTAGCAAGGAAAGGAACTGTGAGTTATGATCCTTCTTCCCTAATCTCGAGTTCTGCTTGTACAAGTAACAAGAAAGCAAGGTGATACGTTTTGCTGCTTTGTGCATTTACAAGGCAACAAAAAAAGATTAAAAGATGCAAAAAGCATTAGTCTTCTTTTCAGGGAAAAAAGAAAAAAAAAAAAGAGAAAAAAAGGATCGATTGTCCTAGAGATCGTTGTTCCTGAAGGCAAAATAGAACTGTTTATTCACCTACATTTGGGAGCACAAGCATCTCCAGAGACTGCACTTGTTCTGGGTAAAAGAACAGGTCAGGTCCTTGCAAATCAAATGGACTGGTAACACAGAACCATCTCAAGTGCCGGCTCAGCTATTCTCTATTATTGTTTATTTACTTATTAGCTCAGTATTAGCACTAGTACTCAAGGTAAGTTTTTTACCTTTAAAAACACTACCCCAACCCCCATGGCATTTTGTAGTGAATATTCCCAGAGTCCCAAACTATTCTAAATAAAATAAATTCTTACTTATGTAAACTTTTGAATAGACAATAAATCAGGAGCAGACCTGTCTGGAAGGAAAACGTTTATCTCAGATTTGTAATGCCAGCAAAACAGAATATGGACAGAAGATCAATAACACTCATTAGAGCTTTATCTACAGCTCAGCTCTAAAGTGACACTGAACACAAACTTTACATGATGCCGGATGAGACTGATCAGAAAATCCAGCAAAGAACACACTGACTCATCTGACAATAAGACATAAGGAGAGGCTGAAAAAAGAAAAAAAAAAGTGTCAAAGGACAGAAATAGCTACTGAATAACTACAGATTTTCTTCCTGGAAGCATCTCTACAGTTTACCTGCATCTTCTGATTTCCTGCTATCTTTCATTTTGCAAGTTCCTCCTTTGCTTTTTTTGGAATTCCAATATACTTTTCCTTCATATAGTAATTCAAACCTGATGCAGTCCACAGGCCTCTGTGGACTGTTAGAGTAAGAGAGCAGAACTAAAGCCACATACCTGGTTGACATAAATTTGAATATGGCGTGTGTGGTATACAGGGATGATAAAACTTTCCTTAAAAATCTCAAAGGCAGGTGGCCAATAAGGACAAAGATGCAGGTTAACAATGTGAGGAATTGAAGCCTTTCTAAAAAGCCTATTAAGAATCCCAAGATGGGAAATAAGGTTAACCTATGAACAATTTTCATAATCAGTGAAAGATTCCAAGTCAATGATGATGCAAATAAGGTCCAGTGTGGCTCTACAAATCTTGTCTCCCCTTGCTATATTCTTGGAGCCTAAGAAGAAGAACTCAGTAATACAAATTTGTTATAAAATAGCTACTTTAAGCTCTTAATCCATTCTTCTCCCTTCTTTATAAATCAAGTTGACATTTATAAAGAAGTATAGGATTTATAAGGAAGGTGTAGAAACTACTGCCTTAATAGAGTTAGCTTTCTATTATCTTACATAATGAAGTGCCTGGCAATCCCAAGTAGCAGAATGCTCAGAGGAGAGGGTTACTGCTGAAGCATGGAGCAAGCACAGCTGGGTCCCTGCAAGGCCGCCAGCATCTCCTGTATGGTTCATCTCATAGTCATGGTGAGGAAGGCCAGACTTGAGCTGCCACTGCACCACCTGCATTTGCCTCTCTGCCAGCCTATAAATGCTTCCACAGCACTGAGTATGGGGACATGCAAGGTATTAAAGGCCAATGTCAGATCAAGTCAGCACCGAGGAGACCAGACCAGCTTTAGGCAGATAGGTACTGGCCATAATGGTGTAAGTCTAGTCCTGAGACCTCTGTGCTGGCTTCAGTTTATGCCATCTGAACACCCTCCATGCTCTAAGAAGGCATGGACCTGATCTAAGTCTGGAAACATAAAATATATTGGCATAGCACTGCCATCCACACCAGATTAGTGTTAGCAGAACCAATCACAAAGATCTGTGTGGAAGGCATGGTATGCAAACTACAGTGACAAGACTTTTGTTTGTTTTTGAGAAGAAAAGGCTACTGCGTGGTTGGCAACAGCAGCTTTCTGATGCCTACAAGAAGGTTATCAGGAGGGTCCCATTTGGATACAAGGAAGAGGTTCTGCACCATAAAGACAGTTAGGGAGCGAGACTGATTATCCAGACAAGTTGTGCAGTCTCTCTAGACATTTTCAATACCTTAATAGTCAAGCTGGTGACTTTTCATACTGAAAAAAATCAACAACTTGTCCTGTCCTTATAGGTGACCCTGCTCTGAGCAAGAGGCTGGGCTAGATCCCTTACAACCTGAATTATGGATGGAATGTTGTTCAATGTTTCTATCCATTGTTGCAAATTTGCACCAAAACTATGTTATAACCTAAAATTAGGCAAAAGATTTACAGATTTATACCCAAAACATCAAAATCTTCTGGTAAAAGAGGTAGTGGGTAATGAATAGACATTTCCCTTAAAAATTTTCCTTCTGAGTTAAGAAGCTGAGAAAGTAAACTGAAATAAATATTTTACTATAGGAACAAAAAAAAGTAATTTGGAAATAAAAGTGTATGTACACAATTATTCAGTGTATACATAAAAGATGCCAATAAATTTTGAGGATTTGAGATGTTGCTCCCAAGTAGTAGAGAAGAATACCTCAAAGACTAGAACTGAGGAGTTCAGCTCATCCTTATGAGTACGACAGTCTCTCCTTATGAGAGACAGGAAGCTCAGAAAAAAAAAAAAAGTGGTTAGAGAAAGAAAAAGAAATCATTTGTCTAGGGAAGGAAAAAAGAGAGGCTATCATAATTGCAAAATATTTTACTTGTTGCAAACAAAAGCTGTGATAATAACATTGCACAACACCAAATTTTAAGATTTTGAAATTCCCTAGAATCACTTTCCACTGTGATTTTTGTTCCATATAACTTTATAATTATATTTATATTTTACATTATGACAAGAGTAAATTAGTTACAGAAATTGAGATAAATCAGACATAACCTGTCAGATCAGTGATGTTTCATTTCCATGTTACAGAGTGCAATCACTTAACGGGTATCTTTACTTGGAAAGCTTTTATCATATTCAGTGATTGGCTAACCATGCAACAGAATGGTACTGTCTGAACCAACACATCTTTTCTGAGCAATTAGAAGTGCATGGGAATCCACGGTAAATGTGCTGTTAGCATATTCCACAAAATGCAGGTAGGGATAACAAATTTCATTACTTCACTAGAACAACAATTTCCATCTTTATAGAAGGCCTCCAACTATAAGGCAGACAAATGAATAATTCCAGCATTTTTAGATCCAATGCTGAATAGCCTGGAGGGCAGTAGTGAAAGTCCTGAGTGCAGGATGAGTCCCTCTATGAGACATCAGGAGGGACCCTGCCTCCGCGTTGAACCCTGCTTCCTTCAGCTGCTTGGCTATGTCCTCCACATCCCAGCCTCCTCCGTCCTGTTCAGCCAGTAAGTGTTCAACAAGGTGGGGATAGAACGCCGTGGACACGCACTTTACCACGAGCTTGGCATTGAGGAGCAAGGAAAGTATCTCAGCGTCACAGTTGGAATCATCAACCTACAAAGAAAAAAAGCAAATCACAGTAATTAATAATGAATTTGCCAATACATCCATCAAACAGAAGGTATTGTGACTGCTCTAACTGCCCAGCCTAACCGTGAAAACGAGATGATACAGTGTTCTGAGTGGATTAACAACCGGGATGGCACACCCTGCATACTTCCATATATTTAAAGGTATTTCTTTAACATTCTGTATTATATTAATATAAAACTTGTCTTGCACATGTAGATGTGTTACACACTAAGGAAGAAGGATGCTTAGCTTAGCTTAAAATTACAGGACAAGCTTTACAAATTTTTGACAGGTTCTCAGCACTCTGAAGTCAACACCTTTAACTTCGTATGAAGAAAGACCCTGAGCTAGGTCAGACCAGAAGAAAATAGATTTTTGATACTTTATTGATATGATACATTGCACCACATGTAGACAACATTGTCAGACTCAACAAGCTTTTCTAAAGTTCTGGCACTCACAACAAAGATCAGATTTTACAAATTATGCAGCTTTTTTCAAAAAGATTTGGAGTAAATCTCTCCTAGGTTCCTTAACGTGCGGGGCTGTTTTAATCAGTGTTCTAGCAGTTCAAGTGCCACAAAACAATGTCTCATAACAAAAGAGCCAAATGAGTGGCAGAGGATGGTCATTCTTCTAAGACTGCATACACATCCATCAAATAACAAATACACTAATCAAATTACTGTATACTATTTTTCACTTAAAAAAAATCTCCATTTTATTTTCTAAAGCATTTGTTAACTAGCTTACATGGCTGATATCAGAGTATCTGTGAGTAAAAGCATTCCTATCATCCTCGGATTTGCTACCACTTTAAGATCAGTTCAGCTACCACTGCTGAGAGAGCAGAGGAAACTACTACCGTGCACCAAGAGATTCAGCACTGACATTTGAACTTAAGACACTTTTGATCTAATTAGCAACACAAATCACTTAATCTTGATTCCTTTCAGGACAACATCCAAAGCTTCCTTGCCTCTCTCTCTCAGTTCAAGCTATAACAGCACTAATGTCTTAAATGTCTGCATGTTCTTGGTATCATCCACTCCCCAGAACATTACAATGAGTGCTGTGTAATCCATAGGATTTGCATCACCATTTTTCAGAGTGGGATTAATAATACTTTTTCTTTTATTTATATACATATATATATATGTTCTTCCAGGAAGGTTAAACTTAACTATGATCTATTAATCTAAAAAAACAAATTTGATGGTAAAAATCTCAGACGTGTATACCTTGAGAGACCACGCACACCATTTAACTTTGGCCATCAAAGTACAGATCAGAACAAGTTTGTACCGAATGCACATCATGACAAGACTCTAAACTTTGGCATCTAACTTGAAGGAATCAATACTCCATTTGTATGCAGAGGAACAGAGAGAGTTCATAAGAAACTATTAGCTAGCTCCATTGAAATCAATGAGAAATCTGCCATGAACTTCAAAAGAAGCACTTCCTTTGAAGCAACCATAAATACTTTTAGAAGAAAAGTATTTATTGTATCTAAATTATTTAGACTAGGAAGTGATAATTAAGTTTCTCTTCTGTTAGAGTTGAAACGTCACGATGATGACAGAAAGGATGCATATGATAAGCCAAAGAAATTAAATAATTTTTTAATTTGTATTTTGGAAGAGATGTACTCCTTACGATATTTAATATAAACAGGAAAGCGACCAAACATGAAATGTGGTATCCAGAAAAGTTGCTGTATTTCATGCAGCATAAAACCATATATAAAAGATTCTAGGTGTTTTCACTTCCTTTGGAATTTCAGGAGTCCTTCAGAAAATAAAACAAAAATCATCATTGATTTATCATATTAAACATGAAGATGTTGCAAAGAGATTGCAGTTTTACTTTATTTTATCCTACTTCTCCCATTATTTCCTTTAGGTATTTTTTTCTTCCTTCCACTGAAATCTTAAAGAAATGATTAGCTACACAGAAGACTCGTATGCTAATGCAATAATGCATGTTAGCTCTAGTTTACAGAACAGATCCCAGAATGGTAGGGATGCCCACTTTAAGTTACTAAAGTAACCTTAGTTACTAAACAATACTCTAAATTTGCACGTGTCAATTATTCACGTATTTTCCTGGTGAATACAAAGTAAAATTACTAATGTTGGCATCATACAGCATACCATCCAGTACTCTAAACTGCTACACAGCCAGCTCTCCTCTTTTCTGAGGTGGAGGGGTATTCCGCCCTATCTCTGAGCTCCACATGCTCTATCCCTGAACTGAAGGGTTCAAGTTTCAGAGATGCTGCAGTCTTTTATTTTATGGGGGAAAAAAGAAAAAAAAAAACCCCAATAATTATAATGAGATTAACATTTGATGTGACATTTGATTTAAGTTAGTTTTTCGGCTATTATTCAGCCAATTAAAATACTATAGTGAAATGTCATACACCAAAAATCTAGAAATTGAAGACAGAAAAGTCTGAAGGTAAAATATATTTGTGTGCAAGACATCATTTAGACATCCAGCATATAGATGCCAGGGTGTAACACAGAACCATAACAAGCTATACACACACAAACAAGATCACTGTTTCACTGTGCATAGACACAAGAGCATATAAAAGGCTCCTGGCTGTGCCTGACAGCTCATACTTAAGCTCAAACACTACAGTAGATTCAACTGATTCACAGCAGCTTCCATTTTCTGACTTCTAGGTTGTCACAAGATCTAGTGAGAAAGATGAAAGCTCTGTAATGTTTTTTGGTTTTGTTTCCCTCCACGCGACTCTATGGACACAGAAGATGGCAACAAGATCCGGTGAACACACTGCATGAGGTGAAGAACACTGCTTCTCTAAGGCCTCAGGAAGTTTCGTCGGGTTTGTCAAATACGACTTTCCCTTGGTGAATGCACGTTGCTTACTCCTCATGACCTTCTTTTCCTTCACATGCCTATAGATGGTCTCTAGGACAGGACGAGCTGCTCCATCACCTTGCCAGGGACGGAGGTGAGGCTGACAGGCCTGTAGTCTCCCGGCTCCTCCCTCTTGCCCTTTTTAAAGGCAGGAATGATGTTGGTTTCTTCTAGTCCTCCATCACCTCCCCTGCTCTCCGTGACCTCTCGAAGATGATGGAGAGCAGCTCAGCAATAACCCCCACCAGTTCCCTCAGCACCCTTGGGTGCATCCTATCCTGGCCCAGTTCCCCTTAATAATCTCTAACCCACCCCTCCTCGACCAGTGGAAAGTCTTCCACTCTCCTAGTTTTCTCTCTTGTGTCCTTGTGTCTTTTCACAAATTTACACCAAATTGTTAAACCCAGTTAAGGTAATTACTGAAATCAACCTCACGGTCCCTCTTATTAAAGAGCAGCTCCTCCTGGGCAGAGGGCGAAGGCATGCTCTTATGAAGGAGGCAGTTTTACCACCTGCCTATGCAATGCCTCTACAGTCCCAAGATCCTAACTGAGCCTTAAAGCGCTGGCTCCAGCAAAGCAGCTGCAGCTGATCCCAGAAGCAGCTTCCCGGTGATACAGCACGCAGCTGACTGCGGTTTAAGCAGCTGTCAAGAGAGGCAGGTATCTTCTGCAGAGAACATGTGAATAAACCGTAAACCACAACAGCAATGCGCGCAGAGTGCTCACAATGGAACAAAATTGTCGTTCCTGTCTGGCCTTTCATGCTGAGGATATTGAATCTGCCGCTAGCGTAAAACCCATAACTGCTGGAAGGCTTGAATAGAAGAAGCTTTTGCCATCTTTCCTTAACAGGGTTTAACAGCACATATTTAGTGTGGTGCCCATACACACAGTATGCACGGGAACAAAGGGAAGAACTAATGGAGATACTTATGCTGAGAAGAGCTAATCTTGCTTTTTTTTTTTTCTTTAACTTACATAACTTTTTAGGTAATTACTGAAATTTACTGTTGAAGTCATTCAAAATGCAGGCATTCATATGGAACCTCTGATGACTAACTCTTTGAATTTAGATCATGATGATTGATACCTTTTCATGGTAAACATGTGCATATTCATCTGCAAAGAGAGAGATGCAGCATTAAAACAGAACTGCCACAGGTGCAGAGCCACAGCACTAAGCTTCAGCAGGGTTTGTACATTTTATCAAATGTCTCTTCAGTGCAAACTTTATGATTCTGCAGCTAGAGGTGAAAAATAAAACACATCTTGCCAAGGTTGCCTTCAGCAGGTAAAGAAGTGGCCATCCAGCCACATGCTGTCTCCATGAGCCTTAAATCCTTTCTGCATATGTTGAACAGGAAACCCTGTGCAACTGCTGAGGTTTAAGGATGCTTGCCTGGGGCTTTGTCAGCAGCACACAGATTTTATGAACTGTAAATGGGTTTAGACCTGAGGTGTTCACCTCTGCCAAGGCAGCAGCTCCCCTGAGCAAGTAGAGGCAGAGAGTCTGCAAGATTTTTAAAAAAATGCTTAGATGCAGAACAGGTGAGTAAAGGTCAGCCCTGGGCAGCTCTTCGGAGGTACTCCGAAACGGAGCTTTAGGCATCTAGGAAGCTTTAATGTTTCAGTTTGATGGGGCCTCCAAAATTTCATGTGACCAGGAAGGCAAGAACTTTGTGCATGTACTTCCCAGGAAACAAAATAACCAAACAACAAGAACAAACAACACACAACAAATGCTCTACAGGACTAAATGCACTTCTTACGTCAGTACCCAATATTTTTACTGATTGCTACTATGGCCTAATAGGACACAGGCAATCCAAAGCTGTCTCTCCTACTGGGAGAAATCTGGACAAGCAAAGGCAGGTTAGAAGGTTCCTTTTCCTTTTCCCTTACAGAGCAAGGGAAAGATGGGGCCTGGGTAAGTCCCCGTCAGCACTTTTTGCCCAGGTGTCTAGTGGTTCCAGCATTATCTAAAGATAGGATTTCTTCTTGCTCTGTGACTCCGTAACTTATGCATTATGAAACCTGTGCGTTATGAAATATGGATACTAATGGAAAGATAAGAGCTGCTGATGGCAACAGCAGAAAAGAACCAAGCTCGCACTTTCCCAGGCTATTAGTTCTACACGACTAGCAGAGGTAAAAATGGTTTTCATTTATTCCTGAGTGGAGTCTGTACAGATAAAGGACAAATAAAATAAGAGGACAGAAAAAGGAAGAGTTAGATCCTACCAACTGGAGAATAGATACTTAATCACTCTAAGGTTATACACACATAGGTTTTACAAGTTTGTTTGTTTTTTGTTTTTTGTTTTTTTTTTGTTAAGGGAAGACACACAAACTGTCATAAGTAGCAGATAAAACTGGAAATTCCATTACTTTCATGCATTCTTCAAATTTTTTTATGCTCTTCAGCAATAATTTTATATAGTCTCATTACTTCAACATTCAAAGGATAGTATAAACTGGGAAAAGTTAATATTTTAGATTAATTAGAGTGGCTTTCATTTGTAAGCAAGTTTGCTTAACAATTTACTTACCAACCTGTAACAGAATATTTATTTGTTCTAAAGAAGCCCAAAGAATCCTTCCTAATGTTTCCAATGTCAAGCAAACAGACGACACTAAAACCTTGAACAATGTCTCTTAAAAAACTAAGTCTACTGGCAGTAATAGACTACTTTAAATAAATTAAAATTATCTATTGTTAACTAAACATTTACTATACACTTAATACCAAAATGGACTAGGTATTTGTTATCCAAAAATGGCAATTTGTGGTTTCTAAAAGGATACATGATAAAAAGAAAGGTCTGCAATTTCAAAAAAAGCTCACATAAAATTCTGGCTGTTTTATTATAGGCAAAGGCTTTACAATTCCTAGTATCAGCACTTCAACATCATCCTTGTAACTGTAAGCATCCATAAAGCTGTCAGCAACATACAACAAATGGCTACCGAATACTCCCTATCAGCAAGCCAGTGCTGCATTTTCTCTCTCAGCCATGTTGCTGAGCTATGCCAGGGAATCAACAGCTACGATTTCAATTTGGTATTGTCCTTTTCCTGTTTAAGGTAAACAGGAATGGGTTTCATATGGGGGAAAAAGAAAATCCACCAAAAAGAAAAACGTGGTAACAGTCCTATTGCTGCGTTTTTGGTAAGCACAAGGTGCGTACAAAATTATACCTAGTAAACAGCATTGATGTAGCTAAGCACCACTTTTAGTAAAATATCAACTTATAAACACAAGAGACTGAAAGAGGAGGAGAAGACTCGTTTTCTAAACAACACAAGAAAGGCTTTTAAATTTATCATGGCACTCCTCTGTACTAGCTGCTTTTCTAAGACTAGGAGTGAATCTCACATACTGGGTAAGCTCCACGCCTGATGTAACCGAGTCAATAATTAAATTTTTTTGAGTTGAAAGATTAGAGCAAGGCTAAATGCTATGAAAATTCCAGGTTATGCACACTGCTACAGAATTGTATGCACAAATTAACATTTAATTTAGAAAAAAAAATGTATACAAAGTAGTTTATCAAGGTGCTTCCTGCATTAGAAGGACAAGAATGAAAGTATTTTCAGCATACATAGGTATACTAAGTGCTTCATATTAGTAAGAAGATAATATGTTTCCTAGACCTAAAAGCTTTATTATAATGCAATCAACCAGGAATGCAAAGATTGAAAAAAGAAGGTCAGTCGAGAGAGCAGCACAATTAGCAGTCATTCAGAGAACGCTATTGTATGGCAGTGTACTTAAAATATAGTTAAATACAATCTATGCAGAAAAAACTTCTTATAGCCAGTTTAAGAGCTAGTCACTAACACAGCAGTTTTCACCTGTCACCAAAGGCCACTGGAAAAGGTTAACATGAGCAAATAGACGAGAAAGTGCAGGCACACATCAAATGCTCAATTCCTTTTTTGTAAGATCACCTTATTTAAATAAAAAGTCATAAATTATTTACTTTGCAAATGCAAAATCTCTAATTGTACATGTTACAAGAAATGTACCAATACAACAAAGAGAATCTATTGTCTTGATGATTAATATTTATAGTTTATCTTTTTTTTTGAGAAAATTCATAGAATTTGCATTCTATTTATATTAAAAAATGGAACAGAAATATCCTCATAAAACTTCTGGTTCTTCGCTTAAACTCTTACAAGGAAATACTCCACATTCCTACCAGGTGTTAACTTTGGTATCGGAATTTTGATGCAAGTAGCTGTATAATACGCAACATACTTCTTCTGTACCTTCTTTACCTTCTGTAAAACCATTTTAAACATCCATCAAAACCAAGTTAAAGCAGATTGTGGTTTGGGTGGTTCAGAAGGAAAATTAGCAAAGTAAGAAACAGAATGCATTTTTTCATATTGCTTCTGTGACTAGACCTTTAGTGCTCCATGTTCTGTGGCCCTCCTGAAGAAGAGGGGAAGGAGATAGAACCTCCCTTCTGCAGCTGAGCATGTGCAAAAGGAGACAGCTCCTGCAATACACCGTGTAGCAGAGCAAAAAAGGTGGAGCAAAAATGAGGAGGGAGGGGACGAATAGGACAGGCACTTTGGGACAATGCCAAGAAGAGCAGGATTACAAGGATCTTTTCCAGAGAAAAAAGGATGGTGTGAAAGTAGGGAATGTATTGCACCACATTTGTTGAAACTCAGGAATTTGAAAAACTTGTTGGAATTGCTGAACAATGAACATCACTTAGATGGACCTTTCAGAAAAGGGTTGCGTGTTCAAGCTGTATTCCAACAAATCATATTTGTACAAAAAAAATTTTGCATTTTGTTTAGGAATAATTATTTTAAAAGCATTTCAGACACCTGATGTCCTTTCATAGTATCTTCCAGTTCAAAGTAGATGTCACTTCTGATGTAGCATACTGGAAATATACCTTCAATTACTGCTCTCTATTGTTATCTGCAATCAAGATGAGGTTTTCCAATGGGCATGATTAAATATTGTACGTTGGAAACCTTCAGCATAGTTACCCAACCAGAAAGGAAAGCCCTTCTCTTCCATACAACAGTCTGTGAAAACAACTTCCATTTTTTTTGTGGCAGATTTCTAGATTGTAGATCAGAGCATTCAGACAAATTTTGTCAGGATGAACTTGCACTACTTATATTAATGGCTTGAAGAAATTTTAAATCCACCTCAGTTCTCAAAAAGACAAACAAAACAAATCCTTCATATGAAGAATGCTTTTGCTAGAACACTATGTTTCATCATTTTAGGTGTGTTATTACTTAAATGAAAAGTAAATACACCACCAAATAATGAATAGTATAACTTTTTAATTGTTGAAAAGTATACAGCAATGTCTTTCACTTTCTTTCCAAAGAAAATAAAAGAGTATTTTTTTTCCCTCTAGAAATTCTGCAACAGTATCCAATAAAACCTATTTGGAAAAGGATAAAAGTGCCCAAACATACTATCTTATATTTTAACCATTCTACAATAAAAACAACAATACATCTCATCACATGTGTGTGAACAGAGTGCAAAGTCTATCAAAAACAAGTTATCTTATTTCATGTACTATTATCACTTAACAAAGCAAAAAATTAAACAAAAAAGGCCACACAAAATCCTACAAGGCCCTAGCATATGAATGCAGAGATAACAATCTACTTAATATAACACAATAATTTCTGTTCCAGGACATTGACTTTCAATAGAGTACTGGATAATTTAAAGAAAATACTACGAGCTTTAATCACCTCAAGCCCATAAAAGATCTTACTGGCCCATGTTACTGCTCACTGTGGGCACAACAGCTGTGGAAAATCTTAATAATGATAACGGGCCCAACAGTGTCTGCTTACTGTATGATAATAAAAAAGTGAATTTATTACCTCAAATTCTGAAAGATGGTTAATGCAACTGCTCATACCTTAGCTACAGCCTTTATCTGCTCCAGTGCCACAGCATGAAGATCTTCATCTTCGCTTTCTACCAGCAGTTTCAGGGATGGCAGCAGAAGGGTCTGGTTAAGCAGCAGCAAACATATTTCTTTTATACACTGCAAGTAAAAGTAAACTCATTCAGGGAGATCTCAGGAGATGCTAACATCATCATTCACATGGAAATTTATGAAAATTACATGTGAAGTGCAAAATGAAAGCCAAACATCTAAAACAAACAAACTCCCTGATGGAAATAACTCTCTCTGGGAACTTGAAAATACAAGTTTTAAAGACTGCAATATAGGGTTATAAGTGAAATACTTGTTATACTACATACAAGGCAGGCACTGTATCATCATTATAGCCCCAGAGTTTTATCAAAATAACAGAACAACACAGCAAACACAACACTGTGTGGGACTAAAACATTTGTGCTCACTGATGTACTGCAAAGCACAGGAAGAAATTTAACAGACACCTGTAATATTTCAGTAACTCAATCTGCAATCATAAAAGTGGAACTGAAATAAAAGGGGGAGGGAAGGTGAGAGTATTGGCTCATACCAGAGAGCTCGATGTCATAAAGCTCTGTTCAAAAGTTTTTCAAATATTTCATATTTCCACATTCATGCAACTTTTCATAGTTTGCAACACAGCACAAATTATTTAGCATCATAAATATAATACAAAAATAAAATGGCAAAAAAAAATTAAAAAAAAATCCAGTTTCCAAATCTTTACTTTGGCCTTCAGTAAAATAATCTCCTACATTTAACCTGCATTTTGCTTTCCCTAGCATTGCAATGCATTATTCGTCTATACACCAAAAACTATTTAGACTATCAAATCATAACTCTCCTTCCCCCATCTCCTTTTTTTTTCCGCATTTGCAAGAATTCTGTTCATTAGCCACAAACATTTCTCAGTGAGAGTCGTGTAACACCAACATCTGGAAGACGGTACCCAAATCTTAGAGGTGTCTCTAAAGTGCCATCTTTGGAGCGACTGCACTTGTCCAAGGATTTCAGTAACTAATTACTCCAATGGGAGAACACATTAGTTTTTAAAAACTTCTTGATGTTCAATGAAAAGTATAATGATCTGATGACCAAAACACAACTACACTGCTTAGTAGTGAAGTTATAGTAACTGTGTTCCTAAAAGCATACAAAAAAAATTTGAAAATAAAAACGTTAAGTGCTTAGACTCTATGGTATGGTATGGTGCTGCACAGAGTCTTTGTCTGGTACAGGAAGCTACCTAGTTGTAGGTTCCCACTCTTTTCCAGATTTATACTCTCAAGAAACAGCAGGATAAATTATATTATACTGAGCTCTGTCTCACTGAGCTGCTGAAGCTGCTCCCAGAGTTATTCCTGTGAACTTGCATCCTACCCTGCTTTCAGAAGCTGCTGTTGATGATGTTTACTGACAGTAAAGGACAGGAGATAGAACCAAGGAATAAGAAAGCTAAATAAAAATGTTAAGCTTTGTCTGGTGAGTTGTACACTCACTTTGATGACTGGATATTGCATGGTATTTCTCTTCAGCAGTACGCTACCCAGAGAAACTCAAGGAATGCAACATTAGAGATGCAGGGTTCTATAAACCTGCCTTTTATTTATTTTTAAGGCATATCCATGGTAATAAATACAGCATCTGCTCAGAAAAAAATATATTCTGATGGTCATAAGACACACAACCTAAAGGAAACAGCAATTTTATGACAGTTGGTAGCTTTCTCTGTCTGAAAGCCTATTAAAACTTTAAGTGGAGAAGCAGTGCTGTTAGAAAGAACCCATAACCATAAAAAAAGCTCTCAAAAAAGAGTCCAATATCATACTGAGGTTGTGGGAGGAAGAAAAATGAAAGTAAGCAAACTGCAATGCTATCAGGAACAGTAAGTCTGTTTAAAGTAACGGGGCAGGATGACAAAACATGCAGATGCTTCATTCGAGTTTGCTGCCTCATTGAATTGCCTTAAAACAAAGGAAATTCAATACTCATCAAATAAATGTTTCAATACAGATATTAACTCTGCTATTTCAAAGGAATAAAATTTAGCTCAAAGGAGAGTCCAGCATCATCACTACCATTATTGTCATTATCATAGTTCTCATTATTATAATTAAGATGCTCAAAACATGTATTGTGGTACCGGTTACATTTTGCCTTGCTGTGTTTTAGCACAATCCTTTCAGAAAGGTACAAATGCTTCAGCTTAAGAAAATGCACTCTTAACTCCCTAATTGACATGCTTCGCTGAAACGAGCAGATTTGGGAACCAAAGTGTTTCAAGTAGCTCCCAGATAGCCCCAGGTTTTTTAGAAAGACACTGAGGCACCCAGAACCCATCAAGGGAAACCTTTAGGGGGAAGCACACTTGCCAATCAAAATCTTTCATAGCATCACCGGATGGTTGAGGTTGGCAGAGACCTCTGGAGATCACTCGGTTCAACCCACTGCTCAGGCAGGGTCACCTAGAGCACGTGGCACAGGGTGGCATCCAGGTAGGGTTTTTGTATCTCCAGAGAAGGAGACTCTCCAGACTCTCTGGGCAGCCTGTTCCAGTGCTCTGCCACTCTCACAATAAAGAAGCTTTTTCCTCACATTCCACATATTTTACTTCTTTTCCACGTACTACTTTGCCGTTTCTGAAGTAACTTTTCTATCTAGTTCTATCTAGTTACTGCTATCCATGGCTTGCTATAGTACTGGAAAAGGCTATAAGAAGATTTCACCTAAGTCTTGGCCTAGCACTAACCAGTAGTTTCACGGATGGCTAGATATTGAGTACACTTATGTATTTATACACAACAGGATCATTCTGGAAGACACTGAAGGGACCATATTTACATCCAAAATTATCTGAACAAGACGAAACTGATCACACAGTGACTGAAGAAAAACACATAATGTAAATGTATGAAATTGTATACAAATTAATGTAAACAAATCTAAAAATCAAGAATAAGAAGCTACAAAAATAAAAAAAACACAGACCATGTCTGCTATTGTATTCTAGGAGACAATCATCTCAAGGCCACTAGTATCTCAAAGTAAATGAACAAATTTGGTCTCTTGTCTGTAATTAAGTTTCTGGCAACTGGCTTAAGACCATCAGTTGATACAGATATTCAGAGGAGTCGCACTTTAATACAAGGATTTTGAACTTTCCAAAGTGACTAATCAGTCAATACAGCAGATGTAGATGTCAGGAAGTCCACACGTGTGCATTCTAGACACGTAAAATAATGCTTATTTTATCTCAGAGAAACGGAAAACAAATCTGTCTTATGAAGAATATCCATCCCTCCCCTCAAAAAGAAAATAAGCAAACAAACACAAGAAACAAACAAACAAAACAAAACAAAAACAAAACAAAAGAAAAAACCAGACCGGGTAGTAAAGTCATGCAACTCCTCAGAAGGATCTTGGCTGCAAAAAACAAACAAAAACAACCTAGGAAGTCCAGTATTAAGAGGAACAAAGGAAGAAACTTTTCTGAATCTGTGTAGATCTACAACAGTTCCTTTTAGACCATCATGCTGTGAAGATACATGCTTTTTTTTTTCCATTACAGGCTTTGGACTTCAGAGTGGTAAATGTTATTCACTGTCATAAATTGATCTCCTCTCAATCAGTGTATTTATTGAAATGTGAAGTCATCTAAATGTGGTAATTGTCAGTAATCAGATTTTCATCTAACTGAGCCACGTAATCTCAACTCTCTAATTTGTGCTCTTAAGTACTGTAGGGGTGCATACGAATCAGCTAGTTAAATTCATGAACATCATTCCCACACACGCGCAACAGACATGCAGATTGAATTGCTTCAGCTGCACAATTAAACATTTTATGTAGTTCCTGTTATTGCACAGCATTCTAGTCACAAAAAAAAGAAAAAGAAATTTTACACTGGTCAAGTTATTAAGAACTAGAGTACATTTTAGCAGTAATGTATCTTTTTACTGTATCTGTACATTCACACCCACATGAAGTGGTCTTCTAGCATATTGTATCATTTAAAATGATGGCACCTGCAAATATAACAGTCAACTAACAGCAGAGTTGTAATGTTTAGAAATACATGTTATTAATAATAATTAATTCCTTGACTTACTTCTTGTGCAATTCAAATGAAAACAAAAAAAAGCACATCTCATTCTTATGCAGAGTTCATGGTACTGGGAAATTAAGTGCTTTAAAAATATGACCATAAGTGAGATTTGTTTTCCTAACTCAAGTTGGTGTATTTGAAAACTCAGCTCTGTGTCAGAGTTTGGCTACTACTATGCATTGATAAAATCTAGAGGGCTTTAGGAGCTATGATGAATAAGCGAATGGCTGGTAAAGAAACACTGCATTCAATTATGACAAACCCAAGGATACAGAAACTTGCCTTCCACCAAAAACTGAATGTATCAGCGAGTTTACTGACACCTTCTGGAATTATGTTTTACAGTGATATTTAACTTGTGCAAAATCAGAAAAAGAAAACAAAAAAAGAAGAAAAACAACAAACAAGGATTTCCCCACATCTGTCTACATTTTAAATGGAATGTGTTGCCTTTATTCTGCTTCAAGTCTTAATAGCAACTATTTTCTATAATTATATGAAAAGGATAAGGAATCAGCACACTAAGAAATATGCACAGGACAACTCTAAAGTTGTTTGAAATTTATTAAGCATTTCTCAAATCTGTCCTCATGAGGACACAATGTTTATGTATAACACATGTCATTAATCTTCTACTTAAGAGGTGCTTGGATGCAGGTAAGCATATATGGTTAATGAAGACAGAATACCACACTTTTTCAAAGACGCAATGCCTGCATGTAAATTTAATCACAAGGTTTTTTAAGCAGTTCTTAGTAAGTTTTATACATATATTAGTGGTAAAAATATTGATTATTTCATAACTTTTGCCACATTGACTGCAACCAGTAATGTATTATTAGAAATTTTCTTCAAAGAAAAATTTAGGCTGGAATAGACATACAGGAAATACCCAACTAAAACACTCCCCACTCAAAGCAGTTCTGACAGTATCAAGTTGCTCATGGTCTCATCCATTTGTTTGGAACATCTCCAAGGATGGAGATGGACAAGGTGTTCCAGTGTTTCACCACTTTCACAGTGAAAAACTTCTCATATGTAATCAGCATTTTTTAGGTTGTAACTGGTCTCTACAACCTGTCGTTCTATCACTGAGAACCTCTGTGAAGAGGCTGCCTCTACTCCATACCTTTCACTTTAAGTATTGCAAGACAGCAGTAAGGGCCCCCTCAACTCTTTCTTCTCATGCTCAATTCTCTCAGCCTTTATTGGATTGGATTCAGTATGTTAATATCTTTGGACTCAAAACAGGCCTCAAAAACATGACAACTTAAATTAAAACTTACCTCAACAGGGAGCATGTGCTTTGTCTCATATAAGGAACGACAGATTTTCAAAATTTCATTTCCTGTCTGCTCTTTTTCTTCAGGTGGACATTTCTGTAGCATGACAGTCCCCATTTTCACCCAAGGATTGTTACCTGTGCATGATCTGAGGGGGAAAAAAAAAGATGAAGCAGACATAAAAGGCTTTGAGACAAGTGACCATCCTGATGGATCATTCTTTCAATACAAGAGAGAGGCTGAAAGAATTGTTAATTATGACATGTTGTTATGATCCTGGAGGACTCATACCAGATAAAAGGCTGATGGAAGTTGAACAGCACAGGAAGTGTTTACACTGGATTTCCACCAAAAGAGATCTCAGACAGAATAGTATGGAAGATGGATGATAGAAAAACAAAATTCCAAATTTTGTCTCAATCACATTCTGAAAGCATCGGGCTCTCGAATATCTGTCTCTTGTTTCCCAGTGGAGAAAAAAACAAAAACAAGATTTAAATTTTCAGGACCAAAAATTACAAACAAAAATATAAACACAAATAAGCAAGCATTCCTTTTGTTCACAAAAGCCCAGTTACATCTCATCCTGGAGAGCAGCTCTGCAGAGGACGTGGGGTTCCTGGTGGGCAGTAGGTCAACCATGAGCCAGCAAAGTGCTTTTGAGCCCAAGAAGGCCAATAGGATCCTGGGCCTCAATTAGAAAAGCATTGCCAGCAAGTTGAAGGAAGCGATCTTCCCTGTCTGCTCGGCCCTGGTGAGGCCACATCTGGACTACTGTGTCCAGTTCTGGGCACCACAGAGACATGGAGATACTGGAGAGGGCCCAGCATAGGCTACAAAGATCATTAGGGAGCTAGAGCATCTGCCCTATGAGGGGATGGTGAGAGATCTGGGCCTGAGAGTAGATCTTACTGGTGTGTACAAATATCTTAAGGGAGGGTGTCAAGAGGATGGGAACAGACTATTTTCAGTCATATCCAGTGGCAGAAGAAATAACAGCCACATAGTGAAACACAGGAATTTCTGACCAAATATGAGGAAAAACTTATTGATTGTTAGAATGCCAGAGCCCTGGAACAGGCTTCCTAGAGATGTTGTAGAGTATCCTTCTCTGGAGATATTAAAAAAAATGCCCAGACATGATCCTGTGCAATGTGCTCTAGGTGACCCTGCTTGAGCAGCAGAGTCAGATTAGATCATCTTCAGAGGTCCCTTCTAACCTCAACCATTCTGAGACTTTCCTTCCACTGCATGCAAGATCATTACTGCAGTCAGTCTCTGACAGAAGGTATACATTAGATACAAACAAATAGTACCAACCACGTTGGTGAAGGCAACATTCACTAATAAGTTTTGCTCCTGGAATGTATCTTGGCCTAGAGCTGCCATTGCTGGATCATGGAGATGCTAGACGACTTTGTTAGTGATATGTGTGCTTGCTAGGATAGGATGTACTCACAGAAAGAAAAAACAAAAAAATGCAGGATGGGACTTTTACCCGAGAATATGACATTGCAACACATGCACATTAACAAAATGACAATGTGAATTAACACATTTCAATTCACATCTGCAAAGGGCTAAGATCTCGCATATTGACAACTCAGGTGGCGATCAAATTAAGCCACAGTAACACCACCAGTGTGATCACCTGCATCTAAATTTAAGAAGGTACAAAAGGTGGCTTAAAACCACCCCATCAGTCTCTTCAGTCAGCTAATCAATATCCCAAGACATGGGAAATTTTTCACGGTGGTTGGAGTGGTGGGGAGAGAAGGTGTGGAAATAACAACAAGATTACTCTTACACTCTTACAAGTTGGTCTGGAATTCAGTGTCAATTAAGATACTTGTCCAGTGCCTCAGGGAAGGAGCTGTAAAGTGCTTTGGAAGCTTTTTTTTTTTTTTTTTTTTTTTTTAAGGTATTATTTAGCAGCAAGTGTAGAATATAGCATTATAAACTCTAGCTGTAAATGGAGTTTTACCATTAAATGAGTTACTCAACTCACACAGACCATGCAATATGTGTGACAGAATTCAGAAGATGACAGCTGTCAATATCTGCTATTTCATATACACGTAAACTCTCCTTGTTCATCTTCCATTTTCAAAAGCACACATGACAAACAAGCAATAGTTGCTCCACATGACGGAGGGAAGCTGGAAGTGCAAGGCTCTTTGAGTGCAAACTAAATAGAAATAATTTTCTTTATTCTTTTTGACAACTTAATGAGGCTTTCCATCAGTGACAGTCACCAAACACGGAGCGGCTCCCCAAGGCTGGCTGGGCAGCACAACTCCTCCTCTCCTCAAATCCAAACACGCTTCCTTAACCTACCAGCACAAGGCATTCAACTTAACCTTTGTAATGCCAATAAAGCTAGGAGGAGAAAGCAGGCAGCTCCATCTTTGCTGCTGGCCATCTTAGTAGCTTCCTCTACACTATCCATCTCCTGCTTAGAGACGTGGAGACTCAATCAATTTTCATCGTTCTGGTGGGTGCCTCCAAAGGGAAAAGTGAAGAGAACTGAAAAAAGCTTCTCATTACGAAAACAAAACCAAAGGACACTCAAGACTGTGGAGGCGCATGCATGTGTGTATTTTTGTAGGTAAAGCATCAGATACATCTTTGAGCAACTAAAGCTTTCTTGGTTTATACATATAACTCTTCACAGTCATTTCAAATACTTCCTCCCCTCTAATAAGTATCTATTATCTAGCATCCAGAAATTAAAACACTGATAATCTGGCAACTACAGGTAGAATCCAGGTTTCTTCTTTTCTGAATTTTACCTTGATTCAATCAATGTGGCTGTTGTTTTTTTTTTTTTTCTTAAAAAAAAAATAAATGGAAAAACATACATCATTAAAAAGGGTGTAGAATTAAAGTTAAAAATCTTATACTTTTTTTTGTACTGTTGGCAAGCAACCAAGCCCATCACAAGTACAGTTTGCGCAGAGTCAACATGGTATATTATGACATAAAGAAGATTACATTTGCAGAAAAATAAGAAGCATATTTAGTTGGAGACTTCTCCAATACAATAATTTTTAAAAAATAAAGACTGATTATTCTTACAGAAGTCACAAACTGCAAAAAAACAAGCAAACAAAAAACCCCACTAATGTCCCCCAAACTTCAATGTATTGTCCCTTTTGGTCTACATGTAAGCTGTATTTTCTAGCTTTACATACAATTTTAAGTACTAAAAATTTACTGTTATGTTGACATCTAGGATTTTAAGTTTTCAGCTGACACAGACTTAAATTCCTCAACTCATTCATATATTACATTTACAATAATACAATTTACAATAAACGATCATTGCTAACAGCAATTCTCCTTTTTTGAACCAGGGAATGAATAAAGAGGTAAAGATTAAACAAAATTCTAACGCATATGGCGCAACAGCTGGCTTAACTGCTCAGTTCTCCTCTTTGCTCAATAATCTATTTTTGAAAAGAACCTACTAACAAAAAAGGTTCCTGCTCTGCTCCAACTGAACCATATAGGTAGGTTTTTCAGAAATGGGATTTCAAGAATATAAAAGAAAAACTAAGCTGGTAATTGTGATCAAATGCTATTGACATGAAAGTATGTAATTATGCAACAGAGGCAAAAAGGGAGAGGAAAAAAAAAAAAGAGGCACCAGTAATTGCAAGAGTAAGAGAAGAAATCAGATCACAGAAGAGTCTGCTTGTGGCCATGCCAAAGATGGAGATGGGCATATGAAAACAACTGTCAATAACAACTGGGAGAGATGAGAGAAGACCCGGATAAAGAGGGCTGAAAGATTTTCCTGATCTTTGCTGGGCCTCAGCCTACAGCACAGCCTCTGCTTCATGCCTAGCAGGAGTAATTCCCAGATTTATGGTGTAACATAATTCAAAATAAATTAATTTAAAGTAATGAGAAAGAAATATGAACTATTTCCATCAGACTGTGATAAGAGGCAGTTCAAAAAAATGTAACAAATTACTTGGCATGAGCTTATGAAATCAACTCTGTCTCATATTGAGGTATATAAAAGAAAGCTGTACCTGACTGCTTTTTGAATTAGTCATATGAGAGGTGGTGGGACTGAGGGCAGAATGAGGACAGAACATAATTTTGGAGCATTGCTAACAGCTAAGGTATGTTTCGAGTCAAATTCATTTTGATAACAGCACAGCCAAAATTGATTCGAAAACAGTCCTTCACACCAAATGTATTATTCCTGTGGACAAAGAAGTACCCTTTTATTTGCATGATGGGCATAGACTGGATCTGGGAGCTAGGATGGATGATGGTAACGAGCACTTTATCCTTTGTTTCCTTTGGACTTGGTGAAATCAAAACATACCAAGCACAGATTTGAAAAGTTTGACCACTTTTGGTTTGAAAGTTACCACTCACTGTGATGCATCAAATGTTGAATTACACAATTAACCCAAAACTAAAAAGAAAAGCTGGAATATGAATTTCTGACAGATCACGCAGTAGACCTCAATTTTTAATGCAATGAGGACAATTTCTGGCTCATAAAACTGTCATAAAGAATTTAGATTAATTCTCATCCATAAATTGCAAGCAAACTGCAGGCTTGAAGGTGAACGGATTGCTTTCTAATGCACCAGTTCTCTACAAGTACACAAAATAATTACTTTTAATAAAAAAATACATTCTGTAACTTTTCTCACAAATCAGTGCATCTAAGCACTGAGAGGCATGCAATCTCCAAGTTCAAGTGGGTTGTAGTCAATAGCCCAAAGCAATCCAAAGGAAGCATCTTTTAGTGTCTCTAAGCTAATGACTGTCAGATGAAAGATGGTAAGTTGTATTGGCCAGCCAAAAGATGTATCAATATTACTGCTCTCATGGCAGGATTCCTGTCTCTATACTGTAAACATAAGATTGCATGTTTAAATCTTAGACAAGCTGTAGAACAAAACAGCTAAAAATGTCACTGGTAATATGTTCAGAAAGTAGCAGACAAAAGACAAAGGCTTAGCACAAAAACAGTGTAGCCAAGCTGCTCTGTATTAATACCTTGTGATAAGCAGCTACAGAATGGCTGCAATACTAACTTGTACAATAATTATTTTCATTTCCGATTGCTGAGTTAGGATCTCCTGGGCATATTTGTTCTAGTGTTCTTTGCTTTTTGTATTTTATTCAGACATGAAAAGAATAGGCCGCGGATTTAGAAATGAGATGCCTTGTGGCTTGGTAGCATTATGCAGCCGTTCTACAAATTGTCTGTGATTACTCTCTGACGACCAGCCAAGATATTTCTGTAAAACATAACTCAGAATAGAAAAAGCAGCCACAGACTGAACTTCTCATTCCTATTTACATGTTTACATAGTGCCAAAATAGGAGCAAAAGCAAAAAAATAAACAAACAACAAAAAAAACCCCACTCTGCCTCCATGAAATATATCTGAAAAGCACCCAGTATGACCCTTTCAAAAAGGTCATACTCCTTTTGCACATAGGTGAATTGACTGGAAGCTTCATGATCAAATTTTTATGTGACAAAGATTAACGTTATTTTGTTAAATGACAGTTTGAAAATATTTTTACCTGTTGCTCCTTTCCATGGGTGGCCAAGCTTGGAGCAGTAAAACCAAGTGCTGAAACTCGGATAGACTATGACTGGATTCCAGAAGGCCCAAGAAAAGCTCATACCTTTTCTCTTCATTTTCAATATCTGTTACCTCTACCTGAAAGAAAAACAGGAGAATTCAAAAATAAAGGATTTAAACAAATCAGCAAACTATTAGGGTGAAGGACATCACTAGTGTAAAGCAATTCACGAACACAGTCTGAATGTTTTTCCTGGAAACCCAATTTATTACCTCTCATTTTCAATTACATGCAATTAAAACAGAAAGGTTTCCTAAATTCCTTTCGCTATATATGTTTCTTTTTGTATTTTAAAGAGTGGACAGATCTATCATTTTCCTAGTAAGTGTTATTTTTACTCACTTATGAAAACTCCTCAGTTTTACCTAAATTTACAATCTTTTATTTTTTCAGTTGGGAGAGTCCTAGAAGTCTCATTAAACAAACAAAAAATCCCACTCCAAGCACCAGTCACCAGACAACGCAGTCTGTGGAACACTGTCCAGCCCCAGTTTGAAACATGAAGATTCGGTAAAAACATGAAGTTTTTTATTGTGTTTTCAGCTGTTGATGGATTCTATTAAATAATTGCTGGCTGCAATATGCACAGTAAAAGGAGCAAGGTAGAAGGTCTGTCTATTGAAGGAAGGTTGCAGTTGCAGGGCCAACTTGCTATTAAATGGGAAGTGGCTTTTGTTTACAACTTTGCCTAACACGCCAGGAGGGTTTTCATAAATGCAACTCATTTCATGAGTTCATGAGTTGCATTTCATGAGTTTCACCTTACCTACACACCAAAGTTCTTATGGTTTAAAAACAATTTCTTCCAACAACAAAACACCTTCCTCTGTCATTAACACATAGAAATGATGATTTTTTCCCCCAGACTTAGAACTAAGTTTCAGGAAAAGTTCCATTTTCATCTTATAATTCAGCTGAAGATACACAGCATTAAATGGTAACTTTTTTGTTTTAGCCCAAGACTAGTTCTAAGACATCAAACATGGAAAAAGCTTCCCTTAGTGCTATAGCTACTTTAAAAGATTAAAGATCATATTCCCATCATTTCAAAGTGACTCTGATACATCAAGGGCAAATTTTTCAAAGAAGGTTGGAAGACAAAGATCTCTGATGCATTTAGTGAGTTGCCTACATAATTTGTGAATTTAAAATATTCACTGTTGAAAACCATTTGCTTCCGTCTCCAGGGTACGGATGCTCTGAAAGCATCACGTATTAAAATAGTCTAGATAGTGAAGAAATGTTTGAGATCTGACCACTTAAAATACTTAATATACAAAGTTAGACATTCTGTGTAGTATAAATGTCACATAGCAGAGATCAAGCTACTGACTTGTGATACCTCTAAATTTAATCTATACTTCTCAAAAAAGATACAACTAGCTTCAATATTTAAATCAGAAGGATGAAAAGAGTAGAAAAAAAGAACAATAAAAAGAGACAACAGACATTCTAATTGCTAAGAATCAAAAATGCTCAGCAATTTAGCAAATTATTTGCTAACTAGACAGAATCCCTCACATTGCTCTTTCTGTCCCTAAACTCCTTTTCAGACAACAAGCTCTTTAAATATTTAGACTAAACAGCATTGTGGACAGTCCACTGAGTACATTCAAGCTTATTAAAAAAAAATGCATGTTGCTTCAAAATACAGATTGAATGTTCAGTTCTCTCTAAATTTCAATAGCAAGAAAGGGAAGAAATAGCAGAGAAAATATTAAAAGATGAGAAAAGCTGTCACAAAAAATGAGTCATTAGTAGCAGACAGTAGATCTTATTCAAGAGAGATCATCATTTTCAGGAGATATCCTTATTCAAGCGATATTCAGCATGAACCAAAATTCCCATAATTCTGCTTGATAACACATCTCTATAGGCTTAGGTTTATATTTTTTGTGAGATTAACAGATTGTTACAAAGTAGTGTTTTGTACAGCTAAGCACGTGCTCATAAAAAAACCCAGGTATTAATACAACCAGAACCATCAAGAGTATAACAAGGATTAACTCTCTATTCTTAAGCATTGTATTTAGTTCTGCAACATTTCTTTCTACAATGGCATTCTACAAATCAACCAATTCCCACAAGAAGCAATAAAGTGAACTTTACACAGTGCTTATTATAAAAATATTTTTAAAATCTATTAAAATGCATTTTTTATATCACATTTTAAGTGGAATTTGGTTTATTGTAAACCAGGTAGGATGTAAAGGTAGCATTACCTTTTAACACAGAGATCAGCAAGTCTGTACTATTAAGATCAAATGCAACTTAAAATGCAGCATTAAAGATGTGGGAAATGGAGGGTTAATGGAAAAGCAACAAATGTAAAACATGTTGGTATGACAAGGCAGGTGACAAGTACGCTCACATTTAAAAAAGGACTAGCTTTATCCTACTTTAACTACTTCACTATCTCTCTACCTTCATTCTGCCCTTTTATTTCCCTCCTCATCGCAGCTTAGGTTACTGCAGCATCTTTCAGTCGTTCCCGTTGTTCATATACGGTCTGATGTGCATCAGTTGTAAACAAGCTTTAAGAATTATTTCACTTCTATAGCAATATTATTTATCTCTATCTTTTAGAAACGGGGAAAGTTGAGATTCAGATATAAACCTAACTTTGGTCTGATGAAAGCAGAGCCTGCTGCTTTCCCAACTCTACTGGGAATATTTTGAAAAATATTCCTGTGTTGAAAGCACCATGAGTATATGACAGCTCTGCAAAGACTGTGCATGCTTCACACCGAATCTGGTAAGTAGTCCCACTAATTCAATGAGATTGATCCCAATGTCTAAAATTGCACCTTCTGTTACAGATATGTGTCATTGCACAATCAAGATCGAGGCTGTCTTTCATCACTAGAAAAAGTCTAACCAACAAATCATAAGAATCAGAAAAATACCAGAAAAAAAGAAAATAAAACCTTTCAAAGCTACTTTTCATGGTATTGTTATTCCTATAAAACTTAAAAAAGGTGTATTTGAAATGAAGTATTAAAAAACATACAAAGATAAATATTATCTATTATGAAGTCAAGAAAGTGCCTTAAAGAGCTTCCACAGAGATTTCTCATTTGACTGAGAGAATGCCTTGCCCTACCTCTAATTCTTTCCTTAAGATTCTTCAGATATAAAAGTTACAATAAAACCATAAAACTGATACTTTCTTGCTAAAAGAAAGGAAAAATACATTCAAGTAGCATGTTGGAATGAGAATTTTTATTGTTGTAATTTCTTTCACAATTCCTACATATTTCACACAAACATCAATCAAAATGCAGTCCTCTGACAAAACACAAGTGTAGTTTAGTATACTAAAAGAAGGAACAAACTCAGACTTTCTTTCAGTGCAGCAAAGGAGTCTTACGACTTTAATAATAATAATAAGGACAGAGGCTTTCCTCTGTTATCCTTTCTTCTTTCCAAGGTTGAGGAAAATGATGGAGAGGGAATAGCCACCTTACAGGGGGAGGCTGTTAAAATGTAGAAATTTTATCTTAACCTAGACAAGATGATGAAATTTCCAAGGTTATGGTTAGAACTACTGCTTTGCTGCAATAATAGAACAAAACAGTTGAAAGATTAAAAGTTATATTTTGGATTGAACTTTCTTATCCCTAAGTTTTGAGGCACTGAATGATCTGTTTGGGTGACCCTGAAGGACATATCATCATCTGCAAGTATCACATCCTGGAAATGGGACACTGTATCTTTCACTCTCACCTTTAATATAAGCACGCTGCTGTGAACTGAAAAGAAGAATCTGTCACTAAGCAGAATTAGAAAGAAAGTGTCTGGCCCACAGAAAGTCACTAAGGGTCATGCTTGAACTTCAGGTCGTTGCAAAGGAGCATGAAATTACTTGCATCCCTTCCCCAAAAAACAAAGTAACCCCTCTAGTTTGTACCTTCTTTGGAAGGCAAGTGTAGTTGCCATCTTGCTTCCCATTAAAATAAAAGGCTATGCAAATATTTGTCACAGCGGGAAAGTCAATTAATGAAATTAATTTTAGAAATGCTACTTGGGATAGACCTTGAAAACAAATAAATAAAAATCAAATCTTATATTAAAAATGTTAACACACACACAACTTAATTGCCAATGAGGGTCTATCTGCATTTAAAATCAAGAATATGTAAACATCTATATAATAATGTTAATGAGCATTAGTAATTAATACAGGAAATTACCAAAGCAAAATAAAGGTTGTACAAACAGCAGAGAATGTGCAACTGTTGCTTCAAACTGCATTATACAGGACCAGCTGTTTGAACAAGCACAAATTCCTCTTAATTATGTGTTCTCCTCCTGAGCTTTGTTTTCATCTCTTTTCCCAGATTTTCACATTATTAATTGGCAGTGGACATGAAGGCCTGTGAACAAATATCTGACATATCCCTGAGTAATCTCTGCCTAATAAGCAAGCCAAATCCAGTCTACCTTTGTCAGATGTTGTGCAAGATAATAAATTAATCAAATTCATTTTAGAATTTAGAATTTCTGAATGGAATCAAATATTGTATAGTCTGTAGCAGCTAGGAGCACTAAAAAGCCCAAATTTAAACTTGCTTTTTATCTGTGTTATTTTTGGTCTCCCTGAGCGCAGCAACCCAATATACTTCATTGAATAAGGTGACTACAGTCATCACAACAATTATTTTTCCTGGACTAGTTGCAGCCTGCTGATCAGTAGTGGATTCACTCACTTTGGCACAGAATGGTTTTGTATACAGAACACAGGAAGTATACAGGTGTGGGTGCTTTTATTGATACAGTATAAATAATAGAAGGCATCTGGCAATTCATTTAAGAATACATTAACTAGCATGTTCAGCTGCAGCAGTCTGCTGCTGTATATAAGCTGTGTCTCTGAAGCACAGATAGCCACTATATAGTGTTCTTCTAATCCTAAAAGAAAGAGGCATCTGATAAGAGTTTTAAATGCTTTATTGCTGAAGCTGTATTATTTGAGAATCTTGCACTGACCAATTTTGTAGATAATCTGCAGTGAGCTATTTTTAATGTTTCACCTTTTAAGGAGAAGAATCTCTGCACTTCTTTCTGCCCAGTGAAATCTGTTCAACGATTTACATTTTTATTCTCTGTTAGCAAGGCAGAACCATGGTCTTCATTAACATATTTTATTTTCTACTAATTTTCTAAGGAAAGAATTGATAACGGCATTGGCCATTATGGAACCAAGATATAGAAATCATAAAAACATTTTCCTTGGTTATAATTGCTTGCACTGTTGAGATAAACTACATCTGTGCTTAAAACCAGTTCCTAACATGAAGAGGTATTTGTGTTCATATCCAAGAGCCACAGACAACAACCTACTGATTTACATCATTATGAAATAATTTTATTATATCTACCAGATTGTAAATGTAAACACTGAGATATTCTCATACTCCTCGCTGCAGTGTAAATCTGAATTAAAATGGCATTAAAAATAGAAGCATTAAGCAGGAATTTGAATAGCCCCTTATTGCTACAGTATATTCTCGGTTCTTTCTGACTACTTTTAAGTACTTATTTATTCACTCGACTACCAGCTCTTGCAGTAGACTGCAGTAGTCTCTTGCAGAGACTTAATCTACGCTGTGTTTTAAAATATGGAGCAATATGACAGATTTTATTCAGACTCAAGATAGGAATACTGATGCTAAAGCTTCCACTCATCACAAAAGAACCATTTTAAGGCAATGACTGAAAGATTGGTAACATTTTGAAAGCAGTTCTGAGACTGACATCTCAATGTGCTGTTCACTGAACAAAAATATAGTCTTGCTTTAAAAACATTATAAATTGAACAGGAAAATCAAGGGTAAAAAACATTGTTCTTCCTACGCAAACACGTCACAGAGACTTGGTTATTGAAAAATGTCTGCTGTCTGCTGCATTAATCTGCTGGTATCTCTGTGGCTACCAAAAGGCCCATCTCCACCACAGGGCCGACAAAGTTAAAAACTTGTTGCAAATGAAACACTCTTTAATTCACTCTGAATTTTAAACTGAGTATATGAACACAAATGTGAAAACTAATAGTTAAAATTAAAAAAAAAAAAAAAAAACACAACCGAAAAAAAATATACCTACTGATTTAACAAAGGTAATATCAGTACCTTTCAAAAGCTTTTTGATTAGTTATTTCATTCTCTTTCAATTGTTTCAAGGTGCTGGACACTATGTCAACCTTTATTTTACAGACATGTTAGACAAGGCAAAAAATACAAGTATGTATTGAAATATCTAATTTAAATTCCTCATATTTGAGTGTAACAGTAAGCCTTTTTTAAGGGGAAACCCAAACCCACAATCACCCTATTCCTAAACACTGTCAGCATCCCGTTATCTCTAAACCAGGCTGCCTGGAAAAAAAAAACAACTCCTTTTTTTAGAATGTGATCAGAGTGAAATTCTCAAAGAAAAAACAAAAACAGTCTGGAAAGAGTAGTAACAGACTTGGAAGTATAAACACTACTGTAACATATTCTAATAATCTACGTAATGTTATTTTATCAAATAATTTTACACTAAGCTCCTATCTTTTGCTTGAGCTAGAGTGCTTTCTAGCAGATTTAGTCTTTTGAATTAAAGGTACAAGGCAAACAAGTTTAACAATTTCCTGGTAAATGTTTCCCATCTATCATTTAGAAGATAATCCTTCAAAATGTGGCTCTATTCAGATTCTATCTGCTAAGATCATACCATGGTAACACTTGAGTTTAGAGCTTGCATACACATAGGATCGTTTCCAGTTCGTGGGTATATGGATTACAGGTTCTTAAACTTTAAATGGTTTCCTCAATTCACATTTCATTTTTTCATTTTTATTAACTGTCATATGTATCTGTGTTAAAAATTGGCACTTTTCACCTGGCCAGGGTCTATTGATCGTGTTCTTATATTAGCAAATTCACTGCCATCACAACTCACTAAATATTACATTAGCGTTCATGGAAGTTGCAATGCAGGCCCTCACTGCAGTCAAGTCATGCAATCCTCTATCTAAACCAAAAACTAAAATCACACACATATATATATATACACACACATATATATGAATATGGTCAAATGACTGCTGTCAGGAACTGAAATATATTGCCATCAGCTTCCTTACTAAGGATTAAACTTCAGTTGTGCTGGAGTTGCAACTCATATTTTCACCTCTTTATTTTTCACAAAACCTATGAAAAGTTCACTTTGAGAAAAAAAAAAGTATGTAAAGCTTTGTGGTTTAGATTGAGCTGTGGTTTAGATTATAAAAATGTCAGTTTATTCTCACCACTGTGGAATGGGAAAAGTGCAATTTGTAGAGTGTACACGTAAAGCCTCGACATTTATGAGCCGAGCTCAAAATCTGCTATGGACTAAGTTACAAAAAAATTATTCATATGCTGATCTATGTCATTTGGTAAATCCATTTTTCCTTTTGCAGATGAGTTTTATCTTCCCAGAAGTGTATTCCAAATATATTCCCCACATGGCACAAAACCAAAAATGTTAGTTCTAAATGCTAATTTTCCCGTCTTACTTATTCCATCTGCCAAGCTTACATGTATGCACAGTCCTGCTACCAATCTGTTTTGGATTTCAATAAATAGAAATATGTTATATGGTAGTCATCAGGTTGAAAATCACAGGTGAGGAACTGTAACTTCTCAAAGGCTGCTGTACTGGGCTCAAAAATGTCTCCACAGTAATGAAGGAATTTGTTTCTATTTTATGAAAAAATACTGTATGAAAATAAATCATCCGATTTGAAGACCGAATCCATTTTGCAGATGTAAACCCCTTTCACAGAGGGATCTTTGGGAAGATATGCCTATGGGACAATCAAAATTATTCCTTTGCATTAATTATAAGGATTTTTTTTTCTATTATGATGTAATTCAGCCTACCTTCTCAATTTAAAAACCAAAACAAATCCTAAAAATAATAATAAAAAAATCCTACTACATTCAGAATGCTGTTGACTTCCATTACTAGGGGGAATATAACTTGAGCTTGCAGTGTAATGCAAGCCCCTCCACTGGAGTTAAAGGTGAGGGAGCTGGCAGGAGGTCTTGGTGGAACACGTGCAAAATGCAGGTTACTCTGAGCTAGAACAGTCACTAATGATTCATCAGTAAGAAGCGTCTGCAATCAAAATGAAGTTTTGTTATAGCAAGAAATATAAATCTAGAAAGGAAGTCACAGTTTTGTCTGACAAACCCATTGTTTAAAACTCCCACTTTCTAACCAAACAGTAGAAGACCTCTGAGGTTTTCCTGCACTTTCCCCCCAAATTGAACCTGGTATGTACAATTATTACCATTAATAATGCTCATAATACACGAAGGTCCGCTGCACTTAAGGGATATGCATCATCTTGCAGGCCAAATTATGCTCAAATATAAATTAATGAATGAGATAAGTACAAAATCAACAAAAAGTCTAATGGTGATGGACTAAGCAAAGGCTCTACCACGTGATGAGCTGCATGTCTTGTAGAAGTATCCAAGAACATTTTTATTTTCCAAAACTCATTTGTATATCCTTTGATTTCTTTCCTGCTTGACATGCAGCTCAACATCCCTGAGAAATGCACACAGATTCAAGTAAACACAAGCACACTGCTAATGCATAAAAATGCAAAATATGTGCAGAAAATAAAACTCATTCATTTGTATTCTGCACAGGAGTGTTCTGCAAATAAATTTTGGCACACAGAAAACCCCTATAAAAAGACTGTACAAAGATCTTGAGAGATAGATAGAAAAGAACAAAGAAAGAGAAAATATGCATGCAGAAGAATTATACAGCTGGATAAAACTAAAAGAGACAAGATACATGTTGCTTAAAACATATACTGACTACATCTTAGCTGATAGGTGAAAAGTGGATTTATGTAAGACATGGTAAACTGCCATCTATGTAACATAAGTGACTAAAACATGCAATTCTTTTTTTTTTTTTCTTCTTTTTTTTTGTATGTAGCAGCTATTAATCGCTATTCTGTCCTTTATAAACTATTTGTATATAGATACTCCAATTTTAAACTGGAAATAAAGGTGATGGAACATGTGGCCTGAAATGACACGATTTTACTCCTTAAAAGTGACTTTTAACTTTAAGCAGTTACATTTATGTCAGTTTAACTCATGTAAATGGCTCTGCGGCTTGACTTCTCCGATCATCCCTGGCATTAAGTAGCAGCGTGTGCACAAGCTCAGATTCAACTACCTGTATAACTGCTGTTGCAATGAAAGTCTCTGATTCTGGCTAACGGATTAAAAAAAAAAAAAAAAAAATTAAAAAAAGTTTTCATTTAAACAAATGCATGTCAAAATTAATTTTTTGGAAGTGTCATCCTACATACGGACTAACCTGACAAAGTAAAGTTTTGGTTTTGAAAGTAACAGTCCAAAAAACTCTCACTTTCTGTTGCATAATCAGAATAATAAGGCAATAATCAAAAGCATGTAGGCAACAACATGCAACCATCATACTACCTGGCATTACAGAAGCAGTGTGTTTTTCTCCCTTCATTTGAAGTAAATCTGATCAGAAATAAACAAGGACCATGCCCAAAGCAAAGCAGGCTTTCAGGTTTATAGCACATAGCAAGCGAAGATATCTATTTACAGGCTGCATTTTCCCTAATTGTTTTAAAAAGAAAGAACATCACATCTCAAAGTAGCAGGTATTACTTGAATTTAGCACAGAATTCAGAGGTTTTCCCATACAATCAAAGAATAAGAGTTCATTTTCTCAATCAGATTCCATTGCTTAAGCATGAAAGGAGTATAATTCATTCACACTGAAGATTTTCCCTGGATAAGGAAAAAAGCTTCTCTACAAAGGAGATGAAAATCTGATATTCATTCTTATTTGCTCAGGAGAAGTTCTGGCGCTATTCTGGTCCGAAGTAAACGTTAGTTGAATTTTCAGTGAACCTGAAAAGCTAGGTCTGAGGCACGCAGCCCTTACACAGCAGGCCAGAACTCATAAAACTTTAACTATCCGTAACACTAGCTGTGTTTTTGTGGCTTCTAAGCTTTCTCCAATTGCAAAAGTTGAAGAATTTTCTCTTAGCTCAAGTTTTATATAATTTTCTGTGAAATCGTGTTGTAGGGGGCCTATGGACACAATTGAGGGTGGACACCCACAGAGAATCTTAATTGCCTAAAACCCAGACACAAGCCAGGCAGTTTTCTAAACTGGAAAATCATACGGAAAAACTTCTTTGCCGTCTGTTAAGAAATGGGTCGATTCTTTCAACAGCTACTTCTAGAGAAATGCATGGTAGAATCATTTAGAATTTAGAATATGAAAATTTAGAAATTAGAATTTGGAATCATTTACAATTTAGAATAACTTTGAAGTTATTTCATAAGTATTCATTCTAATGGGTAAAAAAAAAGTAAGGGGTAAAAATAGGTGCTAATAACAATATATTCAGATTCATCCTCCTAAATACAGGAAGAAAACTCCACTAAATGACTTATTTTTGTGAAATTTTGTAGGCGATAGGCCCTGGACTTTACAAACTTTTTTTTTTTTTTTTTGTTAATGGCAAAAGACCCCTAAAAATACTGAAGTATCAGATAAATTTATATTTTTAAAAGTAGAAAGGTCTAGAGTTTATACACATCGTTTGTAAAGGAGGTAAAATATAAAGTGGCCACTTTTCTCGTGAGAGAAAAAAAAAAAAAAATCTCTCTCATGAGAGCGTGAAATGGCAATGGAAGAAGAAATACTTCATAAATACCCCAGGGTGACTCCTCAGACGACACTGAGTTTACAGATCTCTAAACAATATTGCCAACTAGTCAGCAGACTGAAGGAGTAAGAATGAAAAAAACATGACATCAACTGGCAACCGTAATTATTAATACATTAGAATTCCTTTAAGAATTAGATAAAACAATGCTTAAGAAAAACAGTTTAAGAATTTATTGACATTCTCAAAAGACTTCAAAAGAAATCTCTGACTAGAAACCACTGAAGAACATTATCTACTAAAAAGGGCCCAGATAAAGAAACAACGAAAAAACCCAGTTTAGGATGAAACGGCAAAACAAAAGACGACAATTCCTCATTAGTTTAAGCTGCTCTTCTGCTTATAGACTAATGGATTCTTTGGAAAGACTGAGCAAACTGCAGGCAACTGAGTAAGCTTCTATCAGTCAAGGGCACTATGGCAAGAAACCTAAAAATCAAGTTAAGTATATGGCCATAGAACGACAAATAAAATTTAACATTGATAAAGCTGTTGCACCTTTAAACACCCTAAATACCACACACTTAGTGTAAGTAAATAGAATATGAAGGGATGAAATACATAAAACTTACTTAATCTGTATATAGCATATCGGGCCACCCAAAGTTTCCACTGCAATTGCTCATGATCACTGTATTTCTTTTCATTTAGTCTTTCCTGCTGTCCCTTTTACTTGTGCAAGTACCGTTATTCTTTATTTTTCATTTCCAAGTATTAATTATGTAGAGAACAATTTATGTCTCCAGAAACAACACACTTCATATTTTCATATGGATAAAATGCATCTTCAACAAGTTAATATTGCCAAAAATTAGTCAAAAGTAATTACATTTCTTTATTTCTTATGCATTATCAGTAGAGAAACAGTTTCTCTAGAATGATAAACAGCAGCTTACCTAATTTACTCAACACTGATAGGACCATAAATCCTTCTTCCAATTAAGCATATTTCACAAATAAAAGATGGCTGCAGGTTAAACAGCTATAGCTCCTTCACCTGCATTTTGACAGATCAGGCTAAATGTAAGTCACAGTTATCTGATAGCTGGTGAATGGCTGCAGCAAAATGACAGGGGATTCTTAATCACTCCCCCTTCTAAACATCTGGAGTTGTATCTATTGGGTTTGAATGTAAGTAACTGGACAAATCTTAAACTCACAGGACAGTGAATTGCTCTCTTCATTGGGAGCTTTCTTTACAATGTCCTGAAATACTGTACAAAAAGATATACTTTTTTAATATACTGAGGGAAGAGGAAGGAAAAGAGCAATGGAGACTTGATAGCCATACACAAATTTTCATGAAGCCATTATGTTCATGTAGGCATTACTAAATTGCACAAAAGCTGTATACGAGATAAGTCCGTCTACTCTCACAATTTAAACCTTGAAATGGATTTGGGCTGAAGGACATCATACAAATTCCCCTGGCAAATTTTCCAAGCTAAATTATAAACAAAATAAATGATGGGCTAAAAGTTCAGTCCCAAATTCACTTTAGATAGCTCTCCGAATTTTCAAAAATGCTCAAGACTCAGCAGCTCTCTATACCCCCAAGATAATAAAAAAAAAAGTATAATTTAACAATATGAAGGGAAGGCTAAATGAGATTACCTTCTCCAAACGACACGGCTATTTGCATTTAAGTGGCATACAAACAGTAATTACATTTGTCATCTGCATAATAATGAAACAATCCTTTTATGACAAGGTGTGGTCTAGAGAAGCTCCACGACTGTGAAATTCTTTTCATAAATTAAACTTGCTTTGCCATCTGAGCCTTGGCTAATTGCCCTATAACTTCCTGGGGCAAAACTCTTTAACTCTTGTTACTGAAATACGTGCCTTGTAACTGGTCACTGACTGAACTGAATGAGCACGTACAGGCATAACCTGTAAGCAGACATTTTAATTACGTTAGTCATATTGCCAGTCATTACAGACACTGGTTTTACATATTGCACAAACGGATTTCCAATCATAAATGGGCAAAGCTAGAATTCAAGACATGAACATGCTACAGGACATCTTTTCTTATCCCCCCCCAAAAAAAAGTTTTTTTTTTATTTAAAGAAAACCTCAGTATTTTGACCCATATTTTTCATGCACCAGTTAACTAGAAAATTACAGAACCTGAAGAGCTCAGATAAAATTCATCAAGGGGATTAAAACAACATGTGCCTCCTCCCTCCAGTAGCTGTGGGATGCTACTGGAATGTGAATTAAGAACTCTCAAGCCTTTGAAAAATATGGACCTCTGCATTTTTAATTTTGTTAACTAATCATTAGAGAACTGGAAATTGCTGTGTTCCTGACTGTTTGATAGGTAGCTGCTTCCATAAAGTACATTTTTAATTTTGTAAGAGCTGGCCTGTTTCCCAGCAGCACATTGATTTGTGGGACCACTACTTACACCACCTAGAGCATAATTAAATATTAAGTCCCTCTTTGATGTATGCAAAGCCTGACTAAGAGGATTACTAGCGACACTGAGGGTGGCTTTCACACATTTTCTGGTAATTGAACACTGCAATATCATTAAACTTATCTTTACTCAATAGGCACCATATTCATCCTTTACGGTATCTGATTTCCCTTTTTGTACCAAGAAACGGCAGGGGAAAGGAGGGAGCCTTCTAAACGTGTGAAAAATATGCCAACAAAGTAAAACGATTTGGAAGTTGTCAAATGAACATACTTATGAAATGTTTAAACAAGCCTTACATACGTTCCTCTGTTAGCTAATAGTAGAATTAGATCTCAGCATGAGATCTCAAGGAGCTTTGCTAGTAACAAAAACGATGACCGAGTTCAGAAAGGTGTAGCGAGTTAGGGAGATAGTTACAGACCAGACAGTCAGAGCAGTCAGAGTTGGCACATATCACGGTGCATATCTGAAAGAAGTAATTCCTAATTTCTATATTTGGCCCTGCCTTACCCAGGATTACCCAACAACCTGACAGGATTTTTAAACTGTTCTTCAACTTTCAAGTTTCCTGTAGAATAAGGATGCCTTTTTAATGTCCTTCCACTGAAAGCATTAACCTGGACAAGAGAAACTTGCTAATTAATGCTTTGCCAAAACCTCCCTACCACAAGTCCTTTCCTTACTTCTCAGCAGTGATAACTACTGAGTTCCACAGGGTAACTACTTTAGTAATATACCATGAAGGATTTTGAAATGCACCTAGCAGAGACACAGCCTGCAGGTCACTGTCGTACTACACAGTCTCTCCCCTTTTTGTTAATTGACAAAATAAGAAAACTTATTTGCCATACAGGCTATCATGTCTTTTTCATAACACCAACTCCTGGACTACATTTTGACACCAGCTGACTAACGGAGAAAAACAAAAGCAAATTGCCTACTTGTGGATTGTTAATTTGTTTTTTTTGGACATCAGAGAAGAATTCCAACTGCCAGTTACTGGCACCTAACACACTGAGCAATAGAACTTGTCAGCCTAAATCACATATTCATTACCTAGCACAAGGCATCCACCAGAAACAGAGGACTCCATTTACTACATTTATCTTAATTGTGTTCCAGTAGGATTCTTATGATTGCACTCTGTAGCAGGAATTTGCAGTGGAAAAAAAATATATATCCATATGCATAAGGCTAGTTTTAACTTGCGCTAAATATGAAAATTGTTTCTGAACTTTGCTAAAAAATAAACACACTATACAGAGAACTTACATATAAATATACATGCAATTCTGTAATATGTAATTATCAACTTTGAAAAATCTGAGTTTATTTAGCACAGTAACCGTGTTTCTTAGCCATGTAGCTTTGGTAGGCTGGAAGATTGGGACAACAAGAATGGTCTGCATTTAAACAAAGGTAAATGTGAAGTTTTGTGTTCCCAGGATGGAAGGAACCCAAGCAGCAGGATGGGACAAGCTGAGGTCTGGCTGCCTTGGAAGCAGCTCTGTTGAGAAAGCTCTTGGGTCCTGGGTGACACAAGGTGTACCTGAGCCAAGGTAAATCTCCTCCTGGGCTGGGCTGCACAGCAGGAGCACTTGCTGTGATGATGAAGATGACACAACTATCACACTCTTCTTGTCAGGCTGCACCTGAATTGTTGTGTCCAGTTTTGGTCCTCTCCAATCAAGTGAGAGATTGGAAAATGGGAAAGCGCAAAGCATGGGGCTACCAGAACAATCAGAGGTTCAGCCTTCCATGAATCACTTCACTCTCAGTTATTCCACACAGCCAATATTTATTTATTCAATATTCATTATTCACTGACAGTATTTATTTATTCACCTGACTGAGACTAGAAAAATGGTGGGCAATCCAAAGGCTTCTTGTACTGTGCAAGAAGCCTTCTTTCCACAGTCCATTCCTTCATACCAAGGACTGTCAAATCTGTATCAGTTTACACTAAGGCAACTATTGCAATTTGGACCTGAATCAGGAACACTGAAAAACTATAGATTTATTAATTTTTCAAACCTCTTTAAGAAACTTTTGACAGACCAAAGACACTTGAAGTACAACATTATTTAACCACAAACTGTGTAGCATTATTATGGGAAGGACATAGTAGTGCATTATTGGCATGGAAGAGATTTAATTAGATCCTAAACCAGCCTGAAATAAAAGCAAAAAGTTGCTAGTTTTATGTCATGAAGTTGTATAGAATTTGACTAATAAAAGTCACCTGTTGTCTTCTGAAATTCTTAAGCAAGTTTAATGAGATTTGCAAAATTTTTGTCAAATAACAGTATCCTTCTCTTTCCTCTACAGAACAGGCTTAAAGCTTTTAAATCTAATTTTCTACATTTTCAGTTCAACAGTTCAATACTTTAGACTTGAAGTGCTTTTGGAAAACAAGATCACAGGAAGAATAAATATTGCCCAAGGATACTATGGACTAACAACAAAAAACTCAAGAACAAGACTCATCTCAGACACACACTCAAGAGTGACTGAGTAGTTAAGTGCCTATATTATGTGAGTACAAGGGAAAAATAATTTTAAAGGAGAGAGGAGTGAAGCATTTTCTTTTAAAGATTACCATCTTGAATGCCTTAGCTCAGTAAGTGAAAACTGAGATACTGGTTTTGTTTTATGTGAATATATATAGATTCTTTTTGTGTAGGGGATTTGTAGGACATATTAGAAGTGTTTTGTTTCCGTTTCAGGAAGATTTGGCATTTGCATGGAGGTGGATGGAAGTAGCATTCAGAAAACAAATGAGAAGTAATTCTGCTTCTCAATAAATTCATATGAAACAAGTGAAACTCATATGATTTCAAAAGAACACAAGCTTCAAAGACAGCAGTGATGTTACAAGAATGTTCCTTCCTGTTAAGCATTTAGGATGTGTTCATGGTACCTAGCATACTAAATGCAGAAGCTCTAAAATACATGCTCTGAAGTATCTAAACAATTCAAAGTTTGTCATAAAACAAATCAGGTAAAGTATTAACAGGTATCCAACAAGAACTTTACTTTTTTTTTTCCTTTTAAAGAAAAGAAAAGATTAAAAAAAAAAGGAAGAGTGCGCACTTGAATAAGCATACCAGTTAAATGGCTAAATTTGTTTCATTTGTTCATCTAAAAATCTATCATGCATAAGGAGAAAAACACAGAAAAACACACAAACAAACCCTCCAAAGCTTCAGTAAAGCCATTTTAAAAAGGAGAAGAAACTTATACACTGCATGTTGTAACAAAAGGTGTCAAGGAATATGGCAGTTTTATTGAGATTCATATAAAGGTTTGTGATGATTAAGAACAAAAGAGTATTTTCCTAAAACAGAGTAGGAAACAAGTCAGCTTTCTTTTTTTTTCTTCTTCTTTTTTTTCTTTTTTTTTTTTTTTTTTTTTTTTTTTTTTTTATATTTTTTTTTTAGAAATAATGCTGAGTTTTAGAACTTACACACATGTTTTAATAAAATTGAAAGCCAAGCAGGCCATTACCCTTTAATCCAGGGGGAAAGGTCTTACACTCCAACACTTGGGCTAAAAGTGTTTTCTCTCTCTCTCTCTCAATCTCTCTTTCATCAGGGAAATGAGTAATAGTTTGGGGTAACTTATTTCAGGAATAATTTTACCTCATTTTTCTGATGCTAAACTGAGAAAGATTTAAAATTCTTACCTGGTCAAAGCCATGAATTGTTCTAAGAAACTATTCTTTCACTTGCTGAGTACTGGCTTTAAAAAGAGAGACAACAGTTGCCTCTATGACTAAATGAATCTCTCACCAAGCAAGTCTTTTCATTTGATGCTGCCCTTACATTCCCAATGCCTGCATATGAGGTAACATTTAACCAAGGGGCTTAGAAAAAAGAGTGTGACAGGAAATTCCAGTTCTAATTCTCATTAACACAGTTGTTGATAGCAATACCTTTCTTTCAGGCCAGCAAGCCCTGAGGACGGCCTGCGTTCTGAAGAAGATGAGTAGCTTGCTGTCCTCGTCACTGAGGTGGAACGCCTGCTCCATGATCTGGAGCACTTGGATGCGAGGCTTCACTGGTAGAGAGTCGTCACCACAGAAAGGTCTCAACCATGCCAGCAGGTCATCTGAGGATACTACTTTCTCCCTGGAATTCAAGTAAACAATTCAGTGTTAACCGTCTTCAGTAAAGCTAACCCAAAACCAGCATGCATTGGGCAAGTTATTTATGTTCTCATGCCCAAACCATGCTCTTGCCTTATGTGACTTCCAGGAAACAGTGGGATTGGAAAGTTAAATGATCTTTTCTATGCTTTATGGTACATACATTTTTATATATTTCAATCATTCAATGCATAAAGGAGCCAAAATTCAATAAGATAAAGGAGTCAAAAATCTGTACTGTGGGAAAAACACGTAGTTAATATACTAAAATTGTAGCTCTCAGTAGCTGATAAAGCCCGTTTCTAAAGCAGTAAGTAATAGATAATAACACATGGCAGAAGCAAAATGGAACTTTATATTGAAACTTTAGTGGTTTGTATTAACTTTATACACTTTAAGATGATCTTCATCGAATCTCTGTCCTGACAAATGCTCTGCAATCAAACTGAAAAGAATATCAAGCACATGATCAAAACCAAAAATATTTTTACCTCTACAATGATTTCACTGAAATTATTTTCATTGAAATGAAATCATTGTAGAGGTAAATTCAATATTTAGCTTCAGCAAAATTCAAACATCAACTTACTGAAAGATTATACCACTATCTTCATGCTTGAAAGCAAATGTTAAATATTGTTTCACACATCTTGACAAAGAAGGTTTTTGGCCCCCCCATGAGGGGGTTAAACTATCAAGCCTTTGCTTCCTTTAATACTTCATGTTTTAAAAGATGTCTTTGCAGAAACATATGGAGCTAAAGCTGATGAGGTTCTTGCAGCACTGTCACACCTGTCAGTGAATGGGAACCACAGTTGGCAACACAACACACTACTTGAGCAAAACACAGACTTTGTTGTAGTTCATTTTTCTAAACACTCCTATCACCTTGGCCATTTTAAACTTGATCACAGCCATAAAAATATAGTAAGAATTCCACAATACATATGCGTTAGTGAAGAAGAGTTATTCCATGTCCCTCCATCAAAAGGACAAATGTCCGTATATAACAGAGTCCTCAGCTGCTGATGGTTCAAAACCATTCTGATGAATAATTCTACTGATAGTTACCAAGTTTAATTTTTTTTTCTCCCTCTAGGGAACATAAATATTCTTATATGTTTCAGGTAACAATCTGGACAGTTCTCTTCTAGAATATAATACAGTTTAGCAAAAGGAAGATTTATTTTCTAATACGAACCCAAATTTTAAATAAATTACTCAAAAATAAAAATTCTAATTACCTGAACGGGTAAACTATCATAACAGATTGTCCTTTTTTTTTTTCTCTCTCTCTGAAGTATCTGAAAAACACACTTTTTTATAACTATATGCAATAAGGCCTGGTTAGAGTATGGCTTTCTGGGCAGGTTCAAAGAATCCACAATGTTTAACTTGGGAATCAAATTTAGTATATTTTGTTCTAACTAACAGAGTTTAAAGGAAGCATGCACATGCTTTCCACTAAATTAATTTCACAAAATGTTGTGAAATTCAGCCTATTAGGGGACACCAGAGAAGCATCATTCTCTGTAGAATCTTGGACTTCTTTGCTTTTCAAAATGCAATTAATCTGTTTAATGTACTATGAATAATTACATATATTCTGTCATATAAGACTAAATCTGCTTTTTGTTGGAATTTTGTAATACAAGAGTAATAGAGGCTTTATATCTTGCTGCCTAGCATGGAAATTGCGCTAGGTTAAGAACGTCTATAATCTTTTATTATTGTTGTTCAGGAATTTTGCTTTTTGCCCACTTGAACTTTTTTTTAGAAGTGAAACCTGAAAAGTTTCTCTACAAAGAGAAACTAGCAAAGTGTGTAAAAATTATTAAAATAACGACAAAGAACTTAGGCTTTCTAGACATGTATCTTTAAAGTTACCTAAATTAAAATGTAATTTAATACATTTTAAATAAAAACCTATTTAAAACGCCAATAGAGTCAGAAGAAACCATAAGATTTAACCTCTATGTGCCATTTATTATTAACTATCATTAAATAACTTCCCGAAAGACTTCAGCTGAACAAAAAATTGGAAAACAAAAAAGCATTTAGTGTTACCAACATGAAAAATGCTCAGAAGGTTATTAGGTGAGAATCATATAAATGAGTCCAGCGGACAAACTGTACCATGTTAGGCAAGAAGTTCTGAGAAGTCTTTAGTAATTTTGAAATAGATATTTCCATCAGACTATTTCTGAATCCACTCAGGCCACGACAATATAGCCAGGAAATGAGAGGTAGATATCCTCAATGACAAAAAAAATACTTGATGCACCCGAAGAAGCAAGAATACTAAGGGTTGGAAGGGAACTTGTTATGCCAACACTTTTTCTTGCCTCTTCACACTTCAGGAAAAAAAAATAATATAACAGTTATAGACAGTTAAGTATTGTAGTAATAAGAACAAGCTCCCGGAGGACTCTACTAAAACAAAACAAAAACAACAAAAAAAGCTTCACTCTTTACTATTTATCCAGCGATTAAACCTTGAAATTTTCAATAAATCAGATTTCAATACACCTTTCATACAGTTTATTAAATCCATATAAAACAAGCTTTACTTTCTTGACCATCTGAATTTGACTTGACTTTAAGACTACAGCCTTTATCAGGTAAACCTCTATCCCTGCCAAAAGAAAGCCAACATCTTTTGCCTTGGCAGAGCTTACCTTGCAGGGCACAACACTGGCTAGCAAGTGAGATGCTCAGTCTCTAATCCTTTGCTGATACAGCCTCACTAAACTTTACTATTGATGAAACGATCAAATGCCTTTATAATAAAGGAGCTGTATCACTTGCAATAAACAAAAGTAACAAAGCACCTAACTTTAGCAATCACATTACCCTACACATTTCAGCAGATATCTAAGGGAAGTGGTTATGCACAGGACTCCTCGAGGCATCTGAATACACTCTCCACCTCACTCTCTCTCATGGAAGGACTTAAGACCAAAAAACTTGGCCAAATAACCATGTAATATTCTCGGAACCTCTCTTCAGGTATGACAGTATAGTATCACAATATTGATACTGGATGTTAGGACCTAAAAATTTAAGCTGTTTTATTATGTCTGGTCGTGACTGATCCTTATACTTGCTCACCACCTGGCTTTATGAAAATAATCTCGACTAGTTGGTTTTCAAGCATGACTTCCTTGTATCTGAAGATAAATCTTGCTGGCCTATATTCTACTCCTTTCCGTATAGTTACCTTCTCTACTTTCACTATAGGTTTTCCTCTTTATAACTCTAGCCATTACTCATTATTTTCTATACTATCAATAGGCAGTTTAATGACTGCATGCTCTAATATGCTAATAATGACAGAATGCCCACATTATCTAGGCAGGAGGAAAGATGTTTCATTTTAATTCACATTCATTTTAATTCATTTAATTAGAATAGACAACTAAATAAAACTATTCAGAGGAGTGCATTAGACTAAATACCACTCGAGTGAAAACATCTACACTACACACATTTGCACAAACACAACCAATCTGCTAGCAGTGTCAGACAGTTTTCACATTACCCATTCCTGTCTCTAAATGAACATGTAATAAACCTGTAAATAGCGTACAGCTCTCCTTTGGTAGCATTTCAAACTAAAAAACAAAAAAGAATGAAAGTGGTTCCAGGTGCAGTGTGATTTATAGCTAATATTCCCTTATTTATCTTAACAAGACAGACGGGAAAGTATTACCAGTTAGAAAACATCAATTTAACCTGTCTTGCAGCTCTGAAATAATAAATATTGACAGTTCAGATTTTCAGCTGGCCCCAATTACAATTTTATTTAGACTTTTCATTGTTTGAATAATGTTGTCCAGCTCAGAACTTGAGCTAAAGCAGAAATGACTGGTGGCACTGAAACTGTAAATTAAAAGTATTACAGTATATTAAAGAGTATTAAATATAGTCTGCTGCAATATTTCCAGAGTTCTGCAGAGATCACACCTAATGTTACGATAAGTTTTCTTGAGGGCAAGATTTGTGTTTTGTAAACAGAATAGTTGGAATTTAAATACATAAGAGTATGTGTTTAAATGAATCTAAACAAACTCTTTAGTCCTCTCTCCAACTTACTCCTTTAAGACTTTAACGTTAATAATGCATACAAATAAAAGATTTGAGAAAGTGTATGTCTGAATAAAGCAGCACGTACATTCCCATTTACCGTAAAATATTACAAGTCAGATATACTGTAAATTATGATAGCAAATCAGTCGAGTTCCATATCCAATAGCTTGATATTACTGCATTTAATTAATTTAATGCCAATGTAGGCATCTCCACACAACAAGGCAATTGCTTTTTTCTAGCTAACAGTTCTTAGTTTGTACATCTGGTAGAAAAACTAAGACTGCATTTTATTTTTCCTCCTTTTATTTCCTAGAAATACAATGGGGAAAAAAAATCATACTGAGTCAGGCTTAGATTGCTCATTCTACAAGCTGAAATAAGGGCATACACAAAAAAGGAGGGAAAAAAACAAAAAAAAAAGAAAAGAAAAAAAACAGAAGAAGCATTTGTGAAATTTCTGTAACAAAACTTTACAAATATTGATAAACAACAAATAATAATGATATAGATAGTTAAATTTATCTAATGAACTGAAAACCAGTGAAGAACTCTACTACAGATTGAATAATTACCAAAAGTGGTCACAACTGAAATATTATTTCCTCCAATTACCATAACATGTGGCTGATGCAGTTTTAGGTTCAGTGACTTGGTTTCTTCCAGTTCATCAAATAAATGTCTCAGATTTTAAACATTATAAATGATAGCTGGTTTCAGAATAAAATCTTAGAATGCAAACGCACTAGATATATCCGTAAGTCAGTCATCTACATTTAGTACTGTACCTTCCAGGCTTTTTTAAGGTGCATTTTTCAAAGCCTTAACCAAAGTATCCAGACAATAACTTCTTACCCTTTTTCAACACTCGCATGGACTGCAGACACTACGCCTTCAAGGACTCCAAGTGGATCTTTCACTGAGGTAGAAGAATTGCCCTCTCCACTGTTAATGAGAGAGACAGAATTCAGTAACAAATAATCCTTCATTAGAAGATCCCTCCCGCCCATGAGTCATCCTGCAGCACCATTGCTGGGTTAAGCAAATCTGATCTGATGTCAAGAGTTCCACCCACTGGGCTAGCACCTTTGTTTCCCCTTCTGGCATTAATTTTCCATTGGCTTGGGCAGGTTCATGCTTAGCAGAACAACACAAGCAGAAAGGAGAGGACACAGGGTCACAAAGAGCTTGTGGGAAAGGGGACACTTTAGCCAGCCCTGTGCATGTGTAGGAGTAGAACAGATAGTGCCCAGATGACATTCTAGGTGTACATAAACATTCCTCTGCAGGTCAAAAAGGTAGTAAACAGAGAGGAAAACCAATCCTGGCAGAATGAAAGCTTCCCCACTAATGCAAAAAAAGTGACATTTTCTGCTATGATTCTCAGGAAAACAAACCAGAGATGTGACCACATTCTGCAGAAAGGAATTTCCTCCCCACACTCCAATAACATGCACAATATCTCTTTGTGGAAACTCTTTTAATGGCAAGGATGCCTGGACTGAACTAGAAAACCAACAGATAGGTGTATCTCAGTGCATAACCAATATACCTCTTAATGCTAAGAGCAGAATGAAAGACAAATAGTTGCAAAGGTATCATGGAGAAGATAAGAATGTGTAAAAATAATTGCAATATTTCACATGTCCTCTAAGTTAGGAGTTAAAAAAAATGAAAGAATTTCATCATTCGCTATTTGAGTAAGACAAGTATTTTACTTTAAAAATGGCTATATGAGTAGTGTAAAGGACTTTTTCCTACAGACTTGCGTTTCTACAGCCTTTAATTCCTTCTGCATGGAAGACTTATTAATATGTATTAGTATTAGGAGGTCAGTCGGAAGTGCTGGATTTAAAACCAGCACATGATTCCTTTCAAACTGATGCAAGGTAATTTATTGTGAGAGTTTTACCTTACTATCTTGGTTTTGGGTTACTATAGCCCACTCATAAGTAGGAAACTAACAACCCATCACACTGTTCTTCTGGTCTGTGCCTTACTCAAAAATACACTCATGTACACATACACTTATCATAGAAATGGCACTGTAGTAACTATCAAATGACACTTAAGTAAGTTTCAGAAAAGTGGAAAGTATAGATATATACATCTCTAGACATCTTAGAAAAAAATCAAATTATTATTTATGCTTTGGAATTATGTAGACCCTCTAGAGAGATAACTTCTGTCCCCAAAGATATTACTCTATTTTCACACACACAAGAGAAAAAAAAAAAAGGTAAAATAAAATAAAATAAAATAAAATAAAATAAAATAAAATAAAATAAAATAAAATAAAATAAAATAAAATAAAATAAAATAAAATAAAATAAAANAATAAAATAAAATAAAATAAAATAAAATAAAATAAAATAAAATAAAATAAAATAAAATAAAATAAAATAAAATAAAATAAAATAAAATAAAATAATTCTTCTGGTGTCCCACACATCACAGGGCAAATATATTCCATACTAATACAAGACTTGAATAATTTAGTTAGGTCAAACATCTCCGTCTGAGAAAAATGCGTATTTTGCAAAGGAAATCAAATGCAATATGACAGCAATGTTCTGTAATAAAAAATTTGCTATTCTGTCTGTATCTCAAGCAATGAAAGACAAAATCTTCCCCAACATAAGTAACCAAATATTAAAACATTAAATTATTTTCAAAGAAAAATTATTTCAGGTTTGTTAAGATAAAAAATGCAAGGAAACTGGGAAAACTTAAGAAAAGTTCTGTGAGTAAAGGCAAATGCAAGCTACTTTGACAAATGGTTGCCTTATGGGCCGATTTTATTTTTTCCTTTTTGTGTGTGTTTTTTTTTTTCTCCAAATAAGTTTCTCATAAAAAATCATCAATTAAAGATGTCAACACTTTACTGCTCAAGAGAATCAGAAAAATAACCAGAGGATGAAGTCTGAAGTAGAAAGTGAGGCGGCTGTAGTAAGGGCATTGGACATGGATCACAGAAAGGTAGAACCTGCTAGCTCTACTCATTCCGAATTATCTTTATTGCACATAAGAACATTCTAATATCAAAAAAAGATAATCAAACCTTATATTCTGGGTTTCCTCAGGTTTGGAAAATGATTCTGAGCTATGCTAAGACTTGCTTTTGAAAGTGTTTAGCATCTTTAATTAGAAATGTAAGCCTTTAGCTCCTACAGCAATGAGGCTTTGGGTTACCAAAAAAAAAAAAACTCATCTCAAACATACATCCAAAGGTTAATGGTAATTCCTGAAAAATTGAAAACACTTTATTTTCAGGTAATTCATCTATGAAGCCATCTCTGGGTTACAGTGAATTTTTTTAACTGCTACAGGAAACTTTGTCACATGGGAGGTACAACTAGGGAAAAGAAAACCAATGAAAAAGTGAATCTAAAGAGTAAACCAGTTATCAAGAACAAGAATGTATTTTAATATAAACTAGAAATGAAATCTATTCATTGAAAAGAAATAATGCTGTTTCCCAAAATTAATGTAAAATTCAAAGCTATCTTTTAAAACAAAAAACAAACAAAGAAAAAACCTTGACAATGTCTACACTGTCTAAGAATGGTTACACAAATTAAAAAGAATTTAAAATTCAGGCATCAAATTCTCCTGTGTCAGGTTACCATGAAGACTGCAGCCTTGTTCTTTTCTTAATAATTAACGATGAAAAATAAACAGCTACTAACAGAAACAAATTAATGAGGAATTCTTTCACACATATTATATGCTGTTTTATGCACGTTAAAAACAACAGAACAGGATTCAGTGCTCACCTCTAAACTCCGAGGCATGAGCATGGTGTAATTATACTGATAAAGGCTTATTTTGACTTCAGTTCAGCTCCAGAAAAAGTGATGCATATTTAATCAATCTGCTCCTCAAATACAATAAACTACAAAGAACGCTTGAAGGGAGAATAAATTAAATGTATCCAAGTCTTTTAACCTAATTATGTTATTTATTGAAAATAGTTGATATTCTCTTTTTTTCTCCAGCTCTTTTTTCCTCTTTGCTTGCATTTCCTCTGAATATTGGGAAACAAAAAAATCTTATCATGTTTGTACTATCATATCACGCTGGGGAAAAAAGTCATATTGTTAATTAGCAAAAACCCTGCAGTTTTAGCTTTCTTTAAAAGTTGGCTACCTGAAAATCTAGTGCAACTGGCTTGACCTCTTTCTCTATTTAGAGGCCATTAAAGAGGAATTCAGACTTTCACCAAACCTTTCTTGGCCACTGCCAGAAATAATATATTCACCTGTATACATATACATAAGGTAAGAAGTGTAGGAGCTGTAAACAAAGACTATAGTACCTTGAACAGATAAAACTGTCTTTCTGACTACCTTAACTTCTATGCAGGAAACCCTCACACATGATCCAAATTCTTCTTTAGCACCCACGAATGTTCCAAAAAGTATTTTCACACATGGAAAGTGTCCAGTATAATCATGCAAGTGAACTTAGGAGAAAAATGAAACATGTAATTCTAATCAAGCTACTAATGTTAACAAACATATTTTATCTTTCAAAAGTTTCAGTTTTCTACTGAAGAGAGAACTGAATTCTATTGATAGGAGCTGGCACTGAAAGAAACTACCAAACATCATTTTGTAGGAGCAAAGCAGACATGCCCTGTGTGAGAGAGGCCCCACACAGAAGTGCAAGGGCTTCCACTTGGGATTCTTTGCACCAGGACAAGTGCATCAAGGAAGACAGATGCAGTTAACACAACTGGACAACACTGCTCTTGAGTAGGGGCACTTACAGATAGGCAAATAACTATTTTCCATTCATGCTGTTTCTGAGAAAATCTGAGAGCTAAGCCTGTAAAACTATCCTGTTGGAAACAAAAAAAAAAAATTTTAAAAAAAAAAAAAAAAAAAAAAAAAAAAAAAAAAAAAAAAAAAAAAAAAAAAAAGAAAACTGTGCTCAAGGGTTATGATAATGAAACTGAAGCAAGGGATGCAGGTTTTGAATCACCATGGTGCTAGGATCTATCAAGGAGGTCACTGAGGCAAACATAAGTCTTCACATTCATACCAGCCTGTTTCCTCTGGGTTACAGTATCTTCCCTAAATCTCCCATCAACATGTCCATTGAAAAATTAATGACTTTATAAATGCCAGTTTTCCTTAAAGAAAAAAAAAAAAGAAAAAAAAAAAGCTTTCCAAGAGGACGTAAGGTAAACTGCTGTGTAAAATATCCATATTGCATAACATATCTCCAACAAACTCCAAGAAATAAATGTTAGAGCAGTTTTCTTTTGAAACATTATCTTCATTTAATAATAGTTCAGTATCAGCTCTCCGGGCACACATTTTAGATCATATTTTTTGCATGAACGCAGAAATGGAAGTGTTACCCGGAATGTTTTGGTTTGTATGTTTTGATTTTTGCTGTGCCCCAGATTGAATGCTAACATCTTGGTGCAGCACAGACACACATCCAATTTCATTAATACTGATGATATCAATGCCAGCAAGCTTAAGTGATGCGAAGCAACAACCACTTTTTTTCTGTGTGTGTGTGTGTGTGTGTGTGTGTGTCTGTGTCTGTGTGTGAAAAGTGAGGTTATTTTACCAATAGGACCCTTTACTGAATTTCACAGTAGGAAGAATCTAGTATTTTCTATTCTATTTTATGTTCTATTCATGTTCTTTAGAAGTTTGGGGTTTTTTTTTTAAATTTACTGTTCTTTCAATAGCATATGTGAATATTATCACCCCTACGACTTGCATCTCATCCTCTTCCAGAGACGTAAATGAGTATATTGTTTCACCTCATCTTGCGTTGGTACATAACAAGTTTTTACATATTTATAAGGAAAAACACCCGTCAGAGAAATGCCCATCACATGCCGAATGAAAAGTGGTAAATTTCTGAGTATATGACAACCTTCTAACTAATTCTGCTTTTCTCCCTCCCAGTATGTCCACTGGAAGGATACATTTTCCCTCCTTTCAGTGAAGTGCTGCACAGGAGGTATTGATAATGGTCTGCCTGAGAACTTTAAATGATCTTTCCAGCCCCTAGCCTTGAGATGCATGAAAAAAAGCCTAATAATTCAATTCAAAGAAAAATGGGATAAGAAGCAGGGTAGAAAGGAGAAGTTTGGTAGGTCTGTCATAATCCCATTAATGAGACTCACTGTAGTTGAATTAACTGGATTGTGTAAGCTTCATATTCCCTCCTGGATTCCTGACATGAACAGCATGATAATAATGATCACTTAAAGCAAAATTATCACTTCCAGGTGGACAAACTCAGCCAAAAAAGACAATGTCACATATGTTCCTATGGAAAAGTTCTATTATCACTGAGATTCCATGAACACTCTTGAACTGAGTTGATCGGAATAACCAATTTGCAAAGAAGGCTGCAAATATTCTCAACTCTCTTTTCTCTTCACTCTGTTGCAAGATACCCATAAATGCTGAAGCACAGTTACACATATGGATAACTACATTACACAATTATTTCTGTACTTCTGCTTTGTGCATTCACAGCATTGTACTAACCACAGCATGCTGAAGAACCAGAGAAATACTTGAGGTCTGTGTTTCTAAACTGGCCTTAGAAGTGATACAGGATCTAAAAGTCACATAACAGTGGAAGAGTTTTACTTGTTGCTCTTATCCTTTCAGAGAGAAGTACTTCAACAAAGTTTGGAGTTAAGAGAAATATCTGTTCTTTTCTTAATCACATCAAACAGTCCATCTCTATCCTCTGGACTTTCAAACTCAAAACATTTCTATTCATCACAGACCAATGGTACCTCATTTGGGATATTCAGTCTATCATAGCCCAGGAAAAGGCAACTGGTAGCACTGCAACAACAAATTCAAAGGAGTTTGCCTCAGGTCAAAAAAAAAAAAAAAAGAAACCAAAAAACTGCTGAATTAATTTCAGTTGAATTAATTTCAATTGACAGCAGACAGAAAGGCAAAAGTGAACATTTTTATGCTGTTCTGAAGGAGAAAGAACACCATAGACTACAGGATTCGTAACAGCTCATTGATAATCTGTCAACAATGCTGGCAAAAAACCTTGGAGTTTTCCCTCTGAGAACAAAAATACTAACAGGGATGTAAAATCCTAGAGCTTAATTTTTCCACTTACCCTAAACATATCACAGAAAAGCTTTAGTCCAACCCTGTCAGCCACGCTGCCTGGACGTGCTCTCTGTAACGGGGAGCATCACAACTCGGCCACTGAGGAAGGGATCAGAACACAGCTACTTCCTTGGTAGCAAGAAGGACAACTTACCCAACTACAAATATTCAAGAACTTTTACAAATCCCGAGTTTGCCAAACAAAAGCAGCAGCTTCATAGATGCCTTTTATCTCAACATACAACTATCAACATATACTAGCCTCAAGAATGATGAAGTCCCAAACCACCATCTTCAGCTTCTTCTCTGTGTTATATAAAGGGCAAGAAAAATGCTGGACTTGAAAGGACATGCTAAAATTTCATACCTATGTGTCAAAGGAATATTATAATTACAGCTAAAAAGGCTGTAAAATTGCTTATCCAAACTAAAGGAGAGGTATTCTGCGTGGTAGGCTGGACTACAGCTGATCATTTAGCACAATGAAGGAAGAGAAACTTCTCACAGAAAGGCTTATCAAACAGTATGCTTGTTTTCTCTCAGTTGTGCCCATAAATCTATCAATATATCTATTTTTAATTTTTTTATATTCATAGGTATCATTATATTCTTTGAAATACCAGATACACTAAAACATTTTCATGATCAAATTTGTGAATCTAAGCCACGTCCTTTCAAGGAACACATATGCTGCCTATAATCAAAGAAGCCAAGATACTATTCAGTGCAAGCTGACACTGATGAAGAAACTCACCATGATTACTGTGATTTTAGACTGCTTCTGCCAAGTGTTAAAATTCAAATACCTAAGCAATCCTATAAGGAATACAATCATTTCAATTCAAAGATCATTGTATTGGAGTTAACAGAATTGACCTGACAGAGTTTAAACTCAGTCCTTTTAAACTGTCAATGCGATTTTAAGATGCTCAGCATTAGCTGTAGTTCATGCTGCTTTGCATCACCCACGCCTTGCCAAGGTCTCAATAGAATTATTCAGAGATAAGCAAGCATAAATTGCCTGAATCTGGTTATTTTGAATTCTTTTACTCCTAGTCTATTTCTCCCTAATTTTAACTATAACAGATGACTCAGTTCACTAGGGCTGTGCAAACAGACTGATTATTTGGTCTCTGTAATGCCAAAGGAAAAACAAGTGCTGAGGTTTTGGATCTATGAAAAAAAAGATAGAAATGAACTGTTGGTCTTAGACAGCGTGTGGGAATGCTCCTAGTATGACGGTATTGAAACTAGTAAGAAACAGTAATTCCATCACAATAACCTGTTTCTCTCCAAAACGTCTTTTTTTTTTTTTTTTTTTTTTAAGGATATCATTTATCTCTTATATGGTATGGGAAGCAGGCAGCACCTGCACTTTAATGTGGGAAGAGAACGGGCGGCACAAAGGGATAAAGAAAGAGAAAAACACCCTTAGAAACTCTTTAACAAACATCAAAAAAGCACAGTAACTTAAAACAACTTAAAACATTAAGTTCTTGCCAGAAAACCTTATTGAAAGTTATGAAAACAATAACACAAATCACACTGTAGAACACTATTTCAAAGAGGCAAACTGTTCTTCCTCCTGCACGATTTGCTGTTGCTAGACACCTACTGCCTGAAATATTGCATGACCTCTTTTCCTACCCACTACCTCTTCCCAACAGCTCTGTCTTTTGACCCTTTAAGAAGAATTAAATGGAATTATGTTGTAAACACTCCAAAACGCCACAAGCACACACACACACACACAGAGCAATCACACCGCAAAGCCAAGGTTTTTAGCTAAAAGCACTGCCCAATGAACACTTCAGTGGCTTGTTTTGTTCAGATCACACAGACTTCTCAAACTGAGAAAGCTAGAACAGTCTTCTCTGAGGATGAAATCATAAGAGCACGAATGGTCTAAGACCTCTTTTTTTCTTTTTTTTCTTCTGGTCATTCCAGTTTTTTGTAGAATCCAGAGAAGAAAAACAGAAAAAGTAGTACCTACTATAAATATAAAGCAAGGTTCTTGATCTAATTATGGCATACTTACCATAATGCACATAAAATTTCTTTAATAGCACATTGAACAATATCCTTGGGAGAAAGTCCTAGATCCCCAACAGCCACTTGTAACAACTGTTGTATCATGTCCAGAGGCTGACCATCTATGCACATAGCTACTGCTTGGTCATGGATTTTTTCTTTCTCTGACCTTGACAAATCATACAAATAGCCATACTGCTGTAGTGTCTCCTGTGGATAGGCAGGTTTGGAATACAAGTCAGTACAGCCTTCATTTAGAGCTAAACATTGCTCAATTTCCTTAATCCTCCCACACCACTTAAAATGTCACTATGAAACTGGGAAGGACTGACAGAAGTGAACTTTCAAAAGCCAGGTCAATGAAATAAAGCCATAAAACATCAATACAATATGATAAAAGCTTGATTTCTTATGGTAACTATTTATGGTAGCATTCAAAAAAACACCTGCTTAGTAGTCAGGTTTTTGTAACAATGCATAACATTCTTAAGCAAAAATAAGAACTTTTTGCACCAGTCTTCCCTTTTCTTAGGTGTGCTTTATACTTTTGAAGTTATTCATACAAACAGTACTCTGTCTAGCAAGGTTGTATTTGGGGGTGCTTTGCAGAGTACCTAAGTTGTGCAAAATTAGAGACTTTAATAATATCTATATAATATTTTAATCTTTTAATGTTATTTTAATTCCTCTAAACTGTTAACTTGGTCCCACCTTTCAAAATGAAAAAGCACAAAATAATACTTCCTTGAAGAAATTATATCTTCATTCAAAACTAGTAGCTATTCAATTAATTAATTAGTTTCTATTCCTCTGTGATTGTTCAAGGTAACATCAACACAGTTCAATAAAACTTGCCAGTAAATTACTTGCAGATTTGTTTACTTTCTTTTTAAAGTTTATTTTTATTGTATATCAGTAAAATTAATGGATCTTTTTGGACAAAATTTTCACAAGTAACAATAAAAGATTTTGAGTATGTTAATAACAGTGAGATCTTCACAAATTTCATCAAATCTAAATCTCTAATGAAACTAGGAGAAATTCAGAACTGAAGTTTCCAAGGGAAAGGTACACCTAGGATACTATTGCAAAATACTTAAACATATGAGCACAATTTATCATTACCTGTTCACTGTTTTTCAAGTAAGTGATAAAACTATGACTGAGTGTTTGCAGATGAGCAAGAGATTGCTGCAGGTGATTCAGACTTTCTTCATAGGCAACAGATACATTTTCAGCACCTTCTACACCATTTTCAGGCGTTTTTTTTCTTGATTTTTCACAAAGATGTTCGACTGCTTTCAGAGCCTTCTCAGTCACTTCTATCCTGGCTTCAACTGGCAGCTGCAAAAGATGACAGAATATTTAACCATTATCATCATTTGTAATAGTAGCAGTTGTATTATAGAAACGCCTAAAGCTTACATGGCTCCCCATAAAATGAATTCAGCATAAAATGAAGTCAAATATTGTACAAGAGAAATTTAAAAAAACATCAGTTTCCAAACCTATTTTTGCCTTTTGCTTTTTATCTTTTATTGATGTAAATTTTGGTTCATCAAAAAAACCCTATCAAACTTATTTTCCATAATAATTTTCATTGCTCATCTGGACTACACTCTTGTAATCTCTGCTTTTTAATTCTCCATTGATAGATGTCCAGAGATAATTCTGTAAGATGGACTAGAAGTCTCAAAATGGGAAAATTAACTTAAGGTTAATCTTATTAAGTTGGAGTCATCGTTTGCATTTTATCCATAAGATTATAACCATAGTAAAACCACACAAACAAAACCCAAAACAATGAAGAGAAAGATGTTTACAACTACACAACTTTCAGGCACTTGGGAGACATGTTCCTTCACCTGCACATTTGTACATGTACTGCAACTACTCCTACTTTCCATGTGGGATCCCAGGACAGGCAACCTACACATAACAGTATTACTGCAATGAAGATTTGGCAACTTAATTTAAACTTTTATTAACCTTCAAACAAAAGTGTATCATTGCAGTTACTCATCATTTTATAAAGCTGATGGTTACACAGGAGTGCTTATAAGAGATAAATAGATTCCTTTCAATTTAACACATTTAACGCACAACTTAAGACACCACTAGTAAGTAATGTTGATGTTCAAAATTAGAAATATGCAGACACTAGACAGAAATTAGAAACTCCGCTTTTGCACTAAGCTTATCATAAGTGGATTTAATCTTCCAACTAGCATGAAGGGTCATTTTTGTGCTCAAGAATTGGAATTAGCACTTCCAAAAGGCATGAGGCAATAGAGATCTCCAAGCTTCCAGATTGCAACAGTACCAAAGAAGAGCAATATAGAGCATTCGGAAAGGGATACAGATGGAAATGATCCTTACACAGATAGTAAACTGTTAAGTCAGGAAAGACATTACTTCAACTAGCAATCCAAAACAAAGTCCAATGACTCGTGTATGATTTGTTCATTTAAAAAATTACCTCCAGGATGATTACAATATATAACAATTACCAGAGAAAGAGGAAAATGAGAACTACCATAGCATCCTTTAAATGAAAGTCAAATTGGTATTTACTTTATGAATCAGACTATCTATCTATAACGTGACAGAAACTTGATAAAAAAGTTTTTAAAAAGATTTAAAGCATCTATAGCATTTTTTTTTTTCTGAAAAGATGGTACATGAATGAAAATGATTTTTCCGTCTTTTAGCATTGTTCCTCTGAACCAGAGTAATGATCTACTGGATCACTGTCATTGACATTGTCAGTGCAGAAAACAAATGGAAAAGGGAGAGGGAGAATTATTGCAAGATGTATGAAATATTGTCACCGTTTACCGAGTAAATTGGAAGAACATTCTGCCATTCAATTCCAAAATCAATTAAGTTCCATTCTCACCAAAAGCAATTAAATACGATTTTGCTGCTTGAGAACAAGATCTCAGTATCAGGTTTTACTAAGCAGGGAAAAGGTGACATTACAAGAAATTATGATGACCACAGATGGATTTTGCAAAATTTAATAACATTAAAAAAAAATGAAAGCAGCCATATATTTCATTTCTTTCTCATTCTAGTGTACATTCTAATGTTCAAAAAGCAATTTGAAGGGATGGAAAAAGCGAACAATAGAAATGTTCCATCTAGTTGTTATATCCTGGAGAAACGTGTGAATATGCCTCATTTTTAGAAGCCACAGTCATAAGTGTATACAAACTAAAGTATTAAAAAAATACGGATTCTTTCCAACACTACTTTTATTTTCTTGTTTATATTTGTGTAGTGACAAAATGCAACTCTACCAACACATCATTTTCTGATTATTCCATTCCAGAACAAAGGCATGAATGACTATCTTCCATATTTCCAGCCAGCTTCAAAAATGAAATCTGACATTATATTCAGTAATAAGGAAGAGCTTTAAGAGCTAGTTCGATCTTTGTTTGCCTGTGTAAGAGTGAAGTTTTCTTTTGAAGAAACTCCCTCTACTCTCTCTCTTTCTTTAAGAAACTGTCTCTCTAACAGTTTAGAGACACTTTTAAATCTGTATGTGCAATAAAAATTCTTTCTTCAGAAAGCATTAATAAAGCATTGTACAAAACACTGTACAAGCAACATTCACTTGAAATTAAGACCGTGATATCAACCTATTTATTGCTACTCAATAATATTCAACTTTTCAACTTTGAGATGTCGGAAAGGGGTCCCTTTTTTATGCAACAGAAACCTAGGATGTCAACAATATAGGTCTCATTCCCCTATCCGTGACCAAATCCCAGCTTTGAATTTTCCACCACCCAAATGTTTCATAGGCACAAGCTAATCAGACACAGTGGAATGAAAATCAAACTACATTAGTTAATGTGGAGGTAGCTTAAACTGATATGAAATAAAACAAGTTTCCCAATTCTTATACTAATATTATTTTGTTATTTTGCATTCATACAGAGTTTGGTGTAAAAGTTCTAAACTACATAAGGAACCAGTTAAAGGGAAAGCATTAATGAAACAATCTATCATGAATTTTTGAAACTATTTTCTATGAAAATAACATACTATTGGTAAGGTAAGAAAATGCCCCAAAGTGTACCGGTCTCAGAAAAAGAAGTGCTTTCCAGACCCACGGAGAACAGAGTGTTATACAGGACAAACTGAATGAACTTAACCACCCAAGTGATAAAAGAAACAGAGTAATTCAAAAGTCCATATTTGAATATAGTGCTTTCTAAGAGCATCACTTGCATATTCTTGTACATGTTCAGGCAGTGTCATGCCCTGTACTTACACTTGGCATTTTAGATGAGGTCAAGAAGTTAATGATAGATAAAAAAAAAAAAAAAAAAAAAAAAGAAAAAGAAAACCACCTGGAGCTCCTTTTAAGCAGCTTTTTACAAAATTATTAAAAAGAGTACTAAAGCTGAAAGAGAAAGATACAAGTTTGTATCCAGAATCACAAGAGAATCTCTCCTAATCCACTTATTTAACGTGTGGTCAAAATGCTGACACTGTATCACACAAGGGCAAGTGCAGGGTCCTGCACCTGGGGAGGAATAACCCCAGACACGCCTACAGGCTGGGGACCGACCTCCTGGAGAGCAGCCCCGCAGAGAGGGACCTGGGCGTCATGGTGGAGGACAAGTTGACCATGAGGCAGCAGTGTGCCCTTGTGGCCAAGAAGGCCAATGGGATCCGGGGGTGCATTAAGCAGAGCGTCTCCAGCAGGTCGAGGGAGGTGATTCTGCCCCTCTACTCAGCCCTGGTGAGGCCGCACCTCGAGTACTGTGTGCAGTTCTGGGCTCCACAGTGCAGGAGGGACGTGGAGCTGCTAGAGAGAGTCCAGCGCAGGGCCACAAAGATGATTAGGGGTCTGGAACATCTGCCCTATGAGGAAAGGCTGAGAGAGCTGGGCCTCTTCAGCCTGGAGAAGAGAAGACTGAGAGGGGATCTGATCAATGTATATAAATATCTCAAGACAGGGAGTGAGGAGGAGGGGGCTGGCCTCTTCTCAGTGGTGGCTAGTGATAGAACTAGGGGAAACGGCCACAAATTGAGGCACCAAAAGTTCCACAGGAACTTGAGGAAGAATTTCTTAACAGTGAGGGTGACAGAGCCCTGGAACAGGCTGCCCAGAGAGGTGGTGGAGTCTCCTTCTCTGGAGATCTTCCAAACCCGCCTGGACATCACCCTGTGCCACGTGCTCTAGGGGACCCTGCGTGTGCAGGGGGGTTGGACTAGATGACCTCTAGAGGTCCCTTCCAACCCTAGCCATTCTATGATTCTATCCCAATTTTAGCAAGAAGAAAATGGTCAAAAGAGGTCTTACTCTCTCAGAAGCAACACAAGTTAACATTTCAATTAAAATTACACTGAATGCAGAAATCTTCCTGTGCACCAAAACCTGGATGCAAAGTAAGGGATGTATTTGTAAATTAAACATATATCATCAGCTATGGTTTGAATGGATGCAGTTGAGACTAGAAAAGGCTATGAAGAATAGCCTGAAATTTTTAAAAGAACATTCCTTCCTCCACAGAATGCCTACCTGATTATAAGCACTGCTTTTTAGTCTACTCTTGCATCTGTAGTCTTTTACTAATTAACATATTGTGCCCATCCTTATTTGTAATGTGTCCTGCATAATGGAAACATGGTGAAATAAACGGTAATTATTTTAAATTTGTTGGGGTTTTTTGTTTGTTTTAAATGTGCCATTTCTCTTGCCTTCTTTCTCTTTCCCCCCCTCCCTCTTCTCTTTTAGATAAAATTTATCAATAAAGATTACAGCAATGGCCTATGAAGTTTCATGGAACAGATGGTTCTTTGAAGACATAACACACAATCTAGCACAACCAGCAAGCCAGGCTATCAACAAAAGAGTAAGAAAAAAACCAAATTACCTCAAACATTCCATGCAGGTCACAAAGGAGAATAAACACAAAACCATCACAAAGATCAAAAATGTTGATACTATCATTACTACAATAAGAGCTTTATGAAGTAAGCAGCACTTAAAGTAAATACAGCTGCCAGAATAAAACATGACAGGCTCAAAACTATAAGCACAAACACTAGCAATAGCTCTACTGAATGATTAGAATACCCGAAATGGGAGAAATCTCTATTTTTCCTATAATCAAGAAGTCTATGCTTTCCATTCGACAGGGATATCATTTACTTTGGTACAAAAATGTGAAGAACAATTCAGAATTAAGAGCACTTCTGAGGAGATAAACCACGTGCAAGAATCATCTATTTACTTATAGTAAGCTGTGGTGTTGAAAGGCTCAATGTAGTTTTTCAGTGTGAGAGAGGAAGAAAGAATTTATCACCTTTTTTTTTTTTTTTTAATACAGACACCACCAGAACACTGCAGAAAGCAGAGACCCATGCAAACAAAGGCAGATGCTAATAGCCAGATGGGAAAAAAAAGAGTTATAAAAATAATGAAAGACCTGGAAGGCAGGAGGAGGGAAAAAGCACAAAAGAACCTTAGAAACAGAAAGACTTTAAAAGTTTAGCCCATTCTGAATCCAGTTTATCAAATTAGGTGGTTTCTGCTTTTCCTTTTCTTGAAATCAAGCTTTGATAACCACCTCTTGGAGCACTGCAGAAAAAATGTCCAGCAGCTATAATTTCCAACTAAATTCACATTAGTAAAAAGTTATTTTAAAAATTAAATAGGGAAAAAATCAGCCGCTAGAATAATCAGTGGCTACACTGGACTAACAAGTCACACTTCAACTGCCCAGAATTAGAGAGTATTTCCTTTAAGATATCCTGCAGCTCAAAAAATTGTAAGTTTTAAGCAGCAGCCTGACGAATTTTCTCTCCTCAAAGTTAATTATCCTCCAATTCTTAGTGCTACTGCTTTCCTCTCAGATGCTGATTTACCAGCAGTGCAGAAGGAGCAAAGATGAAATAGCACCTACAGAATCTTCACACGACACAGAAATACAGCCTATTTCTATATGTGATTCTGTAATAAATCAGACCTACGGATGACCCTCACTTCTTTCACCATCTTGATATTTATTCAATCCATGCTTCATAATAATTTTGAGATTACATATAAATGGCAGTTTCAAATACTAAAAATATCAGATATTAATAATAATAAAATGAGCAGACAGGGGTAGATGAAGAGGGTCAGTTCTGACAGAGTCCTACTCTACCTACTTAGTCTGCTTCCCCATTACCCCTCCTTACTCCAGACTTTTCTTGATTTGTTTTTTTGAGCTGCTCTGACCAAAAAGAGTTTCATGGTAATCACCATGCTGTCCTCTATTTATAGTGAATATCAATATGGAAATAACTGTATATGTGTTACAAGAACATGAAAATGATATAATATCACCTTTGGCCACAGAACTATGATGGGAGGAAAGTGATGAAATAGAGAGCTGGAGATACAACAGTAGGTGCAGGAGGTGATCATATGAGCAGCCTTGATTGAAAACATTAAAAATTGGTAGATCAAAATTAGAGTGAAGAGACTTCTGATAAATAGGAGTCTTCAGAATCTATAACAATATGTTTTCATTTCGTACTTCCACTCTAGTTATTCAATGGATTCTAAGGCAAGAGAAGCTGACCAGACAGTTGCTTCATTCCCAAATCCATTGCAGAATATACATTTAATCAGCTGATTGGACTCAACTCCTGGAAACATTTTAAGACTTTTCTTTATGACTCTGACTCTGGGTTTTGATTAAGCAGCTGGCAGATTTCTGCTGCAAAATCCTCCCTGGACATGAGCACCACACCATTGCCAACAGCAGCTCCTTCCCTTTGCTCTAATTAATTGTAGGAGACCACAGAAGCAGTAGTAGCATCCTAAACAGGAATAAATCAAATAAATTTCACAACAAGAGTACAGTGCAGACTATCCATCCCCTCTAATCATCAAGTCATCAGGAGTAAATGATGACTATAACTGCCCAAGGTTCATAAACAGGAAGAGTTTCAAGTGGTCATTCCTGAACCCAGTAATTCTTCTCATTTCAGCACATTCATCACCTGGTTTCAGTCCAGGATCAGGTTAATAACTAACACCTTGGCCTAAGAGTTTTTCCAGATAGGAACAGAAACTGTCAGTAGGTTTACAGGATCTGACAGGTCATGAACGCTTCACTGTGGAATGTCCTATTTAGGATGCCAAAGTCTGGTGATAAACAGAATACAGTAATTTTTAGGATCAGCACATGTAAAATAACTAAGGAAATAATATCTTATTCTCTGCTGACCGAGAAAATAGATTTGGAGGTTCCATAAAAATCTCTCATTCACAGAGCTAACTCCTCTAACTTACTATTAAAAAATTAATATAACTCTCTTCTACAATAAATGTCACAGAAAGAAGTGGTGAACAGAGAAAAGTGGGTTGCAGACTAATACTTTCATAAATATATCATTCTTCTCCCTCTCCCCAAAATCCATAACACGGAAACATTGCAGAATATTTCTCTTTGGCACTACAGTTAGCTGCATTTGACTGGAAGTCTGAAATTCTTCAGTTGTATCTGCTTACCTTAGTGACAGCTTTTGAAGAAAAAGTAATTTCATCCAGAAAAGTGGTAATATCACCTGGATCAAGTCTATCAAAGTACTTTGAACACACATCATATGCATGTAGCCACTCAGCTGTGGTTTCTGGTATTTTCTTAAGGAGATGGCGATCACCATTCCAGAAGAGTTTTGGTAGCCAGACAGCATAAATAGAGCTTGGTGACAGCATGCTGCCATCTTTGTCAGGAATTTTGGGAGCCAGTTTGGAAATAGATAAGATATTTTGACTTGTAAGGATGGGCTCCAGTATTGCTAGAGGGTTCTCACCTTCATCTATTAGCTTTTTGTAATTGAGACCTATAGACAGACGGACAAAAAAAAGCAAATAAAACAAAAAATAATAAATACATTCATAGTGTCTTTATATTTCTGTGTAATCAGTACTAAAACAAAATCTGCAGAAATAAAAAGAATTTCACTCTACTTCTTTTTAGAGTGATGTATACTGGTAGACTGGATGAAGACAGGATTGTACATGTGGATAACAGAGGAATTTTATGCTGTCCTGATGCACATGAATTCTCTCAAGCTATGGAATGTATTTTACCAAGTCAAAGATGCAGATTTTCCAAAAAATAAGAATATATACATATGCATGCTATTGACTTTTAACATAAATCTTAAAAACCTTGTGCACACACTCACCTCCTCAGCTAAGTCTTCATTAATTAAAAGCTTGTATTCCAATCACACAACAACTAGAATTTACTAAAATACTAATTAAAAGCTAATTAAGGTCAGTGAGAGACAATTACATAAATGAAGCTGCATGTCCCATCGATAGGATAAAACAGTCATGACATTTGAGTTTCTAAAGAAATAGTATTCTTGAAAACTAGTCAATTCAATATCAAGCAAATATAAAGTTTTGAAATGCCTGCTTATTAACCAAAAGCGATGGCACTTACCCCTTTTCAAAACACAATATACTACTTATCCTGTGGCTAAAGCATAATACTTCTAGCAAGAGCACTATCTTATGTAAGACAACTTACATCTATTGCAAAATATCTTTATTCAAATACTTAAGGCCATAGCCTAACATCCATAAACTATCCTGCACTTTGGACGAGGATTAATTAGAAGCACAACATACAACAGATTTATTTCTTGACAGGGCTCTGCTACTGAGGAATATTTAAAGTATCTTGATGACTAAAAAATACGTAATTTCTAGATTGGTTTTTTTTCCTTTAGCAAACACCATAAAATTTTAATGTTTGCAAATACAAATGAGAATATTACCAATATTCTGAGGATCTACACATCTGCAGACCCACAGAAATAAATATCTATTCTTTTTTATGCATGAGGAATATTAGATCAAGATTACACTTTCAATGTGGATATTTAATTTGACAGAACTCAGACCTAGCTTCAGTAAGTACCATACATCATATAGAATTTGTGTATTACAAATAATTCAGTGGAAGCTGGAAGTACTTTGTACTGAAGCATGCCAGCTTTCCAGAAAATGACTGTTTCCAAGAAATTGACTGTTTTTTTCATTCCTGCAATGTCCAATCTCATATGCACACCTTTTCTAAATTCTAAGCTTTGCACTAAGCAAAGCTAGTGTCTGAACACACATCAGGCTTCTGTACCAAAAAACTAATGCATGCCCATAGGAGGTTTTTCCCACCCCCCCCCACAGTAGAGATTTTTCTTAATCTCATTTTGAAACTGACTGAACACTCCATTAGCTGAAAAATCAAGATACTACAGCTATTTAACAGCAACAGGCAAGCTGAAAACAGTGTTTAAAAGTTTCAGAGCACTCTCCAGCAGACCACACTATCAAACACTGCATGTAGGGTGATATATTACATAAGAGTTCTGAAAAGTAAACCAAAATACTGAAAATAGCTACGACAGCTACTGCACAACTTATTCTTTTAAAAATCATCGGACATTTATAGGTTTTCTTTAAGGATTCATTAGATGCCACTGTCAATGATTTTAACCTGCTTCACCACTAGAAATACTGTTTTAGAATATTCTGTTTTGCTTGCTGATTAAATTTCCAAAAATAGAGAAAAAGAACTTATTCCTATAAGACATGGCTAACCTACTGAATTATCAGCATTTGTTGATAATTAAAGAAAAAAAATAGCAAGGGTAAATAAGGAAAGTATAAGCACATCCAGATAACTGAAGAATTTTGATATCTGAAAACAGCTGCAATGACACAATAGTAATAAAATAGTAACTCTCCTACCTGGTGCAACTGCTTTGAATTTTTTCAGGAGCCGGACGTGAGTTTCAGGTTTTACAGGATGCTTCACAAATTCTGAACACCCAGAGTTTTCGAGGAGTGAAAAATAATAAAGCAATCGCTGGTGATCTCTACCTTCAATACTTGGGAAAACATACTTCAGCATGTGCTCATGTAGGGCTTCAGGGTTGGTTTTCAAAATCTCAAAGAGATCCAGACTTTGTGCTCGTTCTTCTATTTCTACTGTGGATAATCTATATTTAAGAAAAAGTAAAGGCTTGGACATGCCATGAAATACGAAAGTTTAGCAGCATACTTGGGAGACAGGACAATACTTTTTTTTTGTTTAAGCAGCAAGACTTAACAGTGTAAGTCAATCTGCAGTAAACATTCACATATATTTAGGTAATTTTTATTCTCTATAGACATAAGTTAAGTAATTCTTGTATTTCATGATCTTGCAATAGAGAATAAAAAGCTAGGCATACTTATCTGTACATACTATTCTTTGCAAAGAAAAATCCAGTTGCTTGTGTTTATAGTCCAATTATAGTAACTCAGGAAAAACTTCTCTTAAGTTTCATATTTCATTTACATCTATTTATATAACACATTGCAGCTTTACAGTTTTGAGCAAAATACGGCAATCCAATTGAACATCAAAAAGTACCAAAGAGCAAGGGGCAATTTTCATTGATAACAGTTCATACAGGAACTTAGGATATATAAACAATTGTCTTGATCTAGGGTTGGGAAAGGGGAGAAGATTTCTTGCAGTTAAAATTTAATTCCTGACCCTGAAGTTATAAAATATATTTTAGAGAATTCTGTAACTTCTGAGATTCTGCCTATAAAATAGGCAGAAAACCACATAATTTCTTAAAAGAGATTAGGTCTTAGAATAAGCTTCTTTTCATTTCTGAATGAATGCATAATAATGACTGCATTACTAATGCCATAATCCCAGACTAAAACATACTGTAGTGACCATATGCTGTCAATCTACTTTAAAATGAGATTATGATACAACAAAAAACTTATTCCACAAGCATACACAAGCATGCTTTAATATCATTTTTCAAGATCTTTTCATTAAAGGAAAAAAAAAGTCCTTATTTTCCTTTTTTGCTGATTTTAGAATTCTATGAATACTAAGTCACAAAAGAGAGAAAGAAAAGATAGAAAACTGTGACAAAATAGCTTAGGTAACATGCTGGTCCCAGAGAAGTCAGTTTTTTTTTTTTTCTTTTCAACTCACCCCAGCAGTGCCAGGTTTATATCCTTAATGCCTAATTTGCTTAAAGTGCTACATAATTCAGAAGTATCCAAATTTAGAATATATGACCTCTGTTTTAGTCAAGGAGAGGGAAAAATCTCCGAATGTTATTTCATCTTGTCAAATCTGGCACCAACATCTGTGAGCTTTCTCTTTTTTTTTTTAATTGCCTCATGTTTTATAAAATAACTTTTTAATGCTTTTTAATTAATAGTTAATGTAGAGAGGTACAATCACTGCTGCCAGCAAAAGCTGCTTTTATAATTCCTAAATTGAAAGAAACTAGACTAATTTGGTCAAGTCTCTTGGAAAAACAGATGAGAGCTCCTATGCACACAATCACAGAGCAGCTGGGGTTGGAAGGGAGCCTGCAGATCATCTGGTCCAACCACCCTTGCTCAAGGCAAGGTCACTTAGAGCTGTTTGCTGACCACCATGTCCACTTGGGTTTTGAATATCTCCAAGGCTGGAGATTCCACCACCTCTGGGCAACCTGTTCCAGTGCTCAACCACTCCCACAGTGAAGAAGCATTTTGTTTGTTTGTTCGTTTTAATGGCATAACAGAACCAGTAATTAATTTAAAAGAGAGAGAGAAAAAAAAAAAAAAAACTTACCCACTGTCAGTGAATAAATATTCCAGATGGGTCATATAAACTTCCCAAAGTGGAACATTGTATCTCTGAGCCAGAGAAACTGCAATCTTGTAGACATTTTCTTCAAGAGTTCTTTCAAAGAAAAACCATGGATTAAAATGAGAAGAAGTTATAGTAAGCCTCTTAGACACAACACAAAAAAACATATTTACACTAGAAATGTCATAATTCCTTATGAATCTTTCTCCCCATGAGCCAAGAAGTTAGACTTAATGCCCTACATATTACCCTGATAGCCTCATGCATGAGGCAGACAAAAAGTAGATATAAAATGTGATATATGTGATATAAATGTGACATAATGTGCACATGTTTCATAGACACTTCCTAATGAATCCAGGCTGCTAATCAGCTGTGATCATCTTCAAATTACATAGAATTTTCAAGTGTGTTCACAACTTATATTCATAACTTATGTCCATAACTTATGTCCAGTTTTTAACATCTGCATATTGATAATTAACAAAGCAGTTCAAAATGAAAAGGAACTACTAGCATAAAGAGTTCTTGTTTTCTACTCTTGATAACCTAAAAATGGGGAGAAAAAAAAGCATTTTAAAGTTTAGAACTGCATGCAAAAGCTACAGTGAAGGCTTCAGAAATTCTGGTAACTACAGGAAAAAAGAAATATCTAGCTTTCACTATATTTCCATCAGTACAGTTAATTCACCATTTACATTCAGTACTGAAGTGTTTTTTTTCTGGGGGGTGATGGATGGACTACAGTTACTACATAAGCTCTAATGTTTATTTTAAAAGACTTCAAGGGGAGAATTAGACAAGAATAAAGGAAAAAAATCAGATCTCTACTTATGCTCTTATTCTGCTCATCCCTGATGAACTTTTAATATTAGCAATTAATGAAGAAGTAAGTTTTCCATTAAGTTTTACCAACCCAATTTGTTCGAGAAGCACTTTATTTGTCTGGAGTAGTGGAATAAAAATGTCCGTATTATCCTTATTTACAGCATTCCACTGTAAACAACCAAAGCAAGGGGTAACTTCCCAACCCTTTGAAAGGATGGCATGACTGAAAATTGAACTGCCAGCTTTAATGCTGAAAGCTGCTCCATTTACAAATTAAAAATATAACCAGAATAGACGCTACTTACTCTGCCAGGCCTAGGATAGTTTCTCTCTTGTACTGGCCATCTGCTGTAAACCTCTGCACATCCACTCCTTTGCCAAGCCCTTGGAGGACCTGGGCTTGGGTGAAGTCCAGCAGCCGCTCGTTGTAGTAATGCAGCTGATTTATCAGGGTTGCTACTTCGTCAGGCCAGTCTGTAGAGCCGAACTGAGTAACGTGCTTTGTGACCATCTTAATCAACTCTTTTGGATCAGCCTGTGAAATTAATTGAAAACAGATTAAAGAAAAAAAGGGGAAAAAAAAGCTAATTTCTGTAATAAATTTACCACTAACTCCTCTGAGGCTCAGAATGGAAGTATTTATTTTTGGCAAGTTTCAGGTATAGTGGAAGCCAAAATTTTATGTAAGAGATATTCTCTCTACATCTTTAGAATCTGTCCCTCTGGAATATTAAAGTATTATGCTATATGCTACAAAGCTCGGGCAAAATTACTTAATTTCACTGTGACTGAATTTAGTTTAAAACTCCCTTGGTTTTACTAACAGTGAACAAGGTAGACAATTTTAGACACTTTGGTAGTGAAAAATCCTTGCAAATACCTCACTTATAAATACTAATAAACTGTCAATTAAGACTACAAATAAACTTACTTGGAAAAAAAATGAATCTCATAACTCTCAAGAGCAAGAATGAGTCAATATTACAAACTGTTAAATAATTTCCTTTAATTAGTGATTTTCTGATTTTTTTTAATGCATAAAGAAAAGGAATAGTTTAGTGTTTTAAGCACTCAAGGACTAATTACTTGTAAACATCTGAATATTGAACACAAAACGCCTATGAATTAATGTTCTATGTCCATTCATTTCGTACACTGAACTCTGGCACTCCCAAATAACCCAATATCCATCATCTATGGATTAGAACACCTTTTGTTTATAGAATAAATTTTATTTGTGATGTTTTGTACTATACAAATCATACATTAAATGCATACTTAATCAACCAATAACTTCTGTGTTCAAAAACCTAGCCAATAAAACAAAACTTTAGAAATGAATCCAGATCAAGTGCTTTAAATAGAAAAAGAAGCTGGATGCAGCAAGGAGTTTGCAATTATCTCAGAATCCAGACAATAATCACATTGAGACATCTGCACATGGTAACTGTGGAGAAGTCCTTGTGTTTAAGAACGAATGACTCAACCCTCAATACCTCAATTATTCCTCCTCTGTGAAAATGAGGCCACCAGCAGTGCAATGTTTCCAAGGTAGCACTGTGAATTCCCACTGAGGAGGGAGGGCCACATGCAGCATCACCTGTACATTTTGGTGAACCCCACTGCTTTATATTAAAAAACTACCAGGGATGCCAATGGAGTTGGAGTATTTCTAAAAGAGCTCATGTAAGTGCCGTGTAACTGCTGTGATCTTAGAAATTTTGTTGAGTGTACTGGGCAAATACCCTTTTATTAACAGAATGGCTATGCTCAATTATAAGATGAACTTGCAATGTTCAAAGGTTACAGTACAACACAGACCAAATGATTGTGTGTTGAGGCTTGGCTCATGACTTGCTGCTCATTCCAAATTACTGTTATTAAGAGTGAGTGATAGCACCCAGAAGCAAAAAGATCTGCTATGGATTAGTATTAAAACAAGATGCAGTTTACCTACAGCCACTCTTGGGATGCATGCCCACCTTTGTGGTTAAACTGCACTGATGCCTATGGGGAAAATTATTCCTTCTCTTCGTTATTGATTTAGTCATTCTCAACCACTTCTAGTTTTCCACAGATTTCCACAAAACTTCCGTCTGAATTTTGATTTGAGTGTGATTCACTAACGATTATTTATGACAAGGTAAACTTATAACTTAGGAAGTTCCCAAGTCACACAATATGGGAACCCAAGTATAACTGTGTTCTGTTTCTGATGCACTTTGAGGATGGTTCTCTCATTTGTCTTTTATGAGATGCTTCAGGAAGACCAAATATGCACTGCCTCCAGTTTTGTTCTAAAATGTCATTTTGTTCCAATCGTACATATCTGGATGTCACACTGTAAAGAACAAATCAAAAGAAAAAAAAAAAGTGCCCCATATTATTCCTTCTTCAAAATGTTTTATCTGTAAAGAGCTGCGTTTTGACATTCTAAAATGTCAGTTCAAGTAGTTAAAACACAGTCAAGTGATCGTAAGTGTAAAAAGCAGGTTATAGTGGAAGAATTGCAACTTGAACCTTGTTGTGCATTTTAATTTTCTAGAGATATACACTCAGAGTTAATACCTATTTTTCTCTGTGAGAAGTGTTTTATTTCAAGACAGTTATACATAAGAAACTCATTTCATTGTCATGTTCACCATAGTGCAATGCATATAAAGGGCCATCTTGAAAATAATTTCAAACAGGGATCCCAGAACTCCTTTTGAGAAATATCTTCTAAAGATGAGAACTTTTTTTTTTTAGCTCTCTCCTTGATTAGCATATACCATTTTGCAGAGAGGCAGAAGTAACTTAAGTACAAGAATTTCAAATAGAATACTGACAGCTATATTTCAACTTTTTCTTGGACAACTCTTTTCTTCAGTGTTTCAATCATTGATTTCTAATTTAATTTTGTCTTTTGTAACATTACTTCCAGACACAATAGTCCACCAAAATGTCATCTTGTTTGACATCTATCACCAACATCTATCACCGACACCAACACTCATTCCCTATTAATTACATTTTTTCCCAAAAAATCATTGAACTTATGCTTAAAAAAAAAGAACTTAAGACTATCAACTTCATCATATTTATTTTAATGCTCTTGCCAAATAACATCTGCAAAGATACACTGACTAGGTCTGCTGTTCTGGCAAACACTCCATATCAAAATGGTTGGTATTGTTTCATTGTTTTTCTTATTTGAGTCTATTTGAGCCTCTTGTTTCATAATAAGGATGTAATAAAATAGTAATATATGTGTGTTATATTATATATAAGTGTGTGTGCATATAAACACCAAAACATACAGAAAATCTTGAGACAAGAGTCAACTTTATGTCAACTTTAGTAGTATCACTAATAATAATAATAATAATAATAATAATAATAAAATGTTATAGGGACATGAAGAGAAAAGAGTAGAAGATCATCTGTTGTGCATGTTGCAGAACTACACAGCTTAAAGAATCAGTGTGATGCATATATGAATAATGACGAACAAAAAACCATTTTTGTTACCAAAATAATTGTTTCTCAGTACTGGTTTCTTTTTTTTCTTTTTTTTTCTTTTTTTTTTTTTTAAGTCTTGAAACACATTAAAAAAGGGATGATTCTCAAAAGTACAGTAAAAATGACTTAAAGGATTTAAGAAATGTAACTTGTATAATTGACAATACCTTCCTAATCTCATTCTACTGAGTTTATTAATGATGGAATTAATAATTTGATTATACCGTGTTAACATGTATAAGGCTATAAAGTTTAACACCTACAAGTTTCCAATGCTGTAGATAAAACTATGATTGTCTGAGAGATGACAAATTAAGCTATAAACATTCAAACTAAGGACAGAATACAACTTTTTGATAAGATTTCTTTATTACAGTTATTTTCATAAGCTTGTGTTGCATTCTTTATCATCAGAAATCTTTAAATAAGCACTGTCCTCTTTCCTTCCTCATGAGATTCATCATCTGCATTATCACAGTATCTGAAGTCAAAATTAGTCTAGGGAAATCCTACAACTTATTTCAAGCATAAGTCTATATTTCATAATTCTACAGTAAGACTTTCTAGGTTTTGAATCTGTCCCAAGCTACAGCTGCTTGCAAAAACCAACTACACGAATCATGAACTGGCTTTTTTCTTCTTCTTCTTGTTTCCTTTACCATCTTACAACAACAATCTTACCCAACATACTATTCATTAGGCATTCAACTCAAGCTCAGTGAGAAAACAGAAAAATATTAAAATGTGGTCTCCATCCAGCTGTGTGTAGAATGTAGAACTTGCATTTCATAATTTTAAGTATTATTCATTCTTTTATATTTCCACTTTCTGAAAACACATCTTTGAACAAAACATGAATAATTCTACATCACTTAGATATATAGTTCAATTAAACATGTCTAGTTCTAACAAACATTAAAATAACAAAAATCCTTAGAGCTTTGAAAATGCCAGTATTGCTTAGGAGTCTTACTGCTTTAAACAGTAAGACTTACTTAGATTTAGGAGTCTTACTGCTTTAAACAGGAAAAAAAAATAAAACCACCAAAAAAACACCAAAAAACATAAAATACTTACTACTAATACTAACTAGCTGTAAACAAAATCAGCATACAGCAGCAAACACTGCCTAGAGTGAAGTCACTACAGCTTCTAAACTACTTAACACACAACTTCATGATAATTCCAACAAATTCTAGCATAAGCACAAAAATGCCCTGAAGGCTTTATATAAAGCATATAAAACATAAAAAGCAAAAAGGCAGCATCATACATGCAAATTCTTCGGGAATTATAAAATAACTTACAAAGGGTATATCAGCTCCATAAAACCCAGAACTTTTTGTTCTTTCTTACTTGAAGATTATCCTGGATCTTATCCCACTGAAAGTTCAAATCCAGGTCACTAACTGTAGTAGAGCTAAAATCTATATTTAATACACATCCATATTTGATGTATGTGGCAATGTGCCAATGAGAACAAGTAGCAAGGGCACACTATTCAACAGTCTAGTAGGTAACATAATCTGTACACAACCAGTACATGAAAAACAGCTTGTTGAAATATGAAGTGGAGACTCTGTATTTCCAAAAAATTATCTTCTCTACTGTTACTTTTTGCAAAAGGTAGTAGCTTTTTCATCTAAGGAAATCTAGAGATCAATAAGTAAAAGAAAATATTACTAGAAAGAGTTATTACTAGACTGAAACAGTCCGTGCAGAATTCTATTTCACTTGAGGTCTTCTCAAGAACCTTACAATTTCTTTGGGACAAAAATCTCAGCCTTGTAAACAGTTTTATAAAATGAAGTTGATCTTATTAGCCCACTAGAGTCTTACATGCATATGGACAAAGTCTATGTCTACACAGAGTAAATGTAGACAAATCCTCCAAAAAAGGGAGGCTCCCTATCAGTCAAGAAGCTTAAGTTCCCGTAAGACTGGAGAAAATGCCCTTTTATCGACTGAAAGCTGGTGAGGGGATAGAAAGTCTGATGGAAACTTCTCAGGTTAGGGAAGAGGTAGCAGCAAATCCATTAAATGTGCACAGAACCGGAAAAAGGAGCATGTACTGAACAAAAGATGCACTATCTTACGTTTCAAAGGATAATAGCATCTGATCATGTATAAAGAGTGTTAGCCATAAACAGAAGCATGAAGGGAAAATGAAGATTAGACTGCCCTAAAACAAGAAACAGTGTTGAATGCAAAGTAATTTTCAGTAAATAAGAAAAAAGCAATTTTAGTGTCGCAGGAAGGTATGGACAATTCAAAGCCCAGCAAATAAACTTGAATTTAATGCAGAACATAAAACAGAAGATCCAAACAGTGAAATAAAGGGGAGAAATCACATTGCCAAAGGGAATCTTCTAGTTTTCAGGATCACTAACTGAACAGAAGAACTAAGTGCTAGAATCAGAGTAGCAATTGAATCCAAAGTAGTAATAACAACAAAGATCACACTTTACATCTGCCACAAGCCAAAGATACAGAGCACTACCCATTTACAAATGACATTATTCCTAAACTTGACAGCTAACACGAAGAGCTCAACATCAAGACAGAATAAGACAAGACTATCTGATGTAGTTTTGCATATTAATGCATCTTAATAGATTCCAGTAAAATGTCATGTATATAAATCCAATTTGAAATTAAAAATATATATTACTTGTACTGAGTTAAACACACAGTGTAAGAACGAGGAAGGACATTAACAAGCACACACCAACATTCAGTCATCTACCTGCATTAAATTTCTGATAAAAGATAAGTCTGTACAACCGAAATGAAGTTATCTGCTAGCTGGTCTTCAATGTAATTTAATAAAAATGTTTCAGACCTCATTCAATATTGTTGATACATGCAGCAGCTCATAAGACCTGCCCCCCTCAGTCCAAAATTAGTGCCTCAGCCTTTATTTTGATATCCAGGTCATCCTAAGTATCACCTAAATCTGTAGGTTAATCACCACAGATACACTTATCTGGCTTAATGCAACTGCATTTTAAGTATATATAAGTATGGTCAAATCTTACACACATAAGTGACAGAGCTGTCTCAGGAAGGAAGTTAAACCTGAAAAAACCAAAATCCCTAAGATAAAACAAACTTCTGTATAACTGGTTCCAAATACACCAGCAGGTAACAATTTAAAAACTGTCTGGCATGCTGTTTTTGTCTCTGTGGGAAAGGAGGTGAGAGAACAAGCTGTACGTCACAGGTATTTGCCACAGTCATGTAATGCACTGAATGCCTATACCATCGAGGTGAGGGCAAGTATGGAAGCCCTTGGAGTTCTTCCACCAAGGAAGATGGGAATTAACAGAAACAAGAGCTTGAAAATGACAGGAGGAGAGGAGAAAAAAAAAAGTGATACAGCAGTGTGTATAAAACATACCACACTTGTGATATAAACAGGGAAAAAAAAAGCAAAAGCAGAAGAAAAAAAAACCTTAGTAAAACAGTGCATTTATTCCGTGCTTTATGTGAGGTGAGGACAGACTAGATCAAAAGCCCTAATTCTCTCTTATACAGTGCCAGAACCGTAGCAGTAAAAAATATCAAATAAAATAAAAAATAAAAATGTTTATAAGCACGAGTTTGCTGAATAGGTGCAACGCTGCAGACAAGGTAACTGCTAATTCTGAGGAAGAGAATTCCCAGCTTCCTTCACAACTCTTGCCATTATCCAAAGTATCCTAAAAAAGAATCATTGAGAGTCCTACTTCAATATACTGCAGCTGTAGCCCAGAGAAGGACAAGAATCAAACACTGTCTTGTTGTTTTCCTGAAAGAAAATAATAGGTAAGAGAGGTAAAAGAAAAAAAAAAAAAAGCTTAAGAATTTCTGCTAATAGCCTCTTCCCTCATGCATTATTAATGGCAAAATTCTCCATCCCTTCTTGTAATTTAGCAGTATTTGTTGGAAGCATTGTGTTAGGCACCAAGAATAAACCTGTTCTCCCAGCTAAGGTCAGTAAAATACTCTTTTCCAAAACTATAAGAAACACTTCAGCATTAGATTATTAGCATGAAGACGGGAACATAATACATTAATGAACCTCAGGGTAATTAAACTTCTTCATTCCTTTTTAGAGAAAACAACCTCCCAGATATCTGAGTTCTAGTCACTTATCAGATCAGCAGGATAGGACAACTGAAGCGATAAGCTGCTAACAGAAATGAAATAACCAAGTAAATTCTTTGATCAGTTTTGCAGCAGTTACTTTACATTCTTGTATTCTCTAAGAGTTTTAGATTACATCCAGGACTCCAGGGTGCAACGTACACTCACTTTGCCAAACACCTTTCAAGAAAGTCACCACAATAACAAAATGTAACTGGAAAATTTGTCTAAGGAGCAATTGGCCTGAATAGAAAGGTTCCCAGAAACAGAGCTAGCCTCCTCACAACACAGGAAATCTTGCAGGACAGAGCAAACAAAACAAATATATGCTCCATCACTATACAGTCTCAACTTGAATTTGTTATCACAATAAGCCAGGTCATTGACTATTTAGTCATTTGTTAAATATCTGACTAATCTTTGGAAGATCCTATTTCTCCATATGGATGCTCCTCCCTTAGTTTAAGTGTACTAAAAGTCTCCTCACACCACTGGTTCACAGCATAAATTCACCATGCAAATCTGCTAGCTTTTTTTTAATCTGATTGGGAAAAAAAAAAAAAAAAAAAAAAAAAAAAAAAAAAAAAAAGGAGGCGAGTATTTAATTTACTCAGAAGCATCAGTTTCTTTTTCATCTTTCCTCTTCAGCCACAGTCCCTCATTGAATATCCTTGGCTTGGGTAACAGGAAATGGATTCTCCTGTATCCCCGAGTATTGAGGCCTCCCTTTTGTTTTGTTCCTGCTTGTTCTAGTACTCAGTCTCTTCTCATACATTTTTTTTTTTCCAAAAGATATTTTTTAAAAGCAGTACTCAATCACTGCACATATTCTTTTCAGAAAACAGATTAGAATCCACTGCTTATTGTATAGTCATATGTGTTATTTTACCGAGATGGAACAAAAGATTGAGACAAAATCATATTGGTAAGAGATGAACCATGTCCTGTTGTTGATAAGACTTTGATTATTAAATGGCAATCTGAGTAGAAATAGCTGAAGCTTTAACGTATCTGTCTATATTCTTATGACTTTCAAAAAGCTACAAAGGACAGAAAATAAGACTGTCCTTCATCTTTGCTCATAAGATGGAAGCTAAAATAATAAAAAACATCTTTTTTCATCAAAGGTGTCTCACAGGAGGCAAACCTAGGCTCAAAAGAATGATATTTTATGAATACAAATGAGTTCCTTGCAACCAACACGTTCTACAAGCTCCACAAATTCAGTCATGGTCTAAATTTTGATTTATCTTTTGAACAGGAGGCAACAGAATGCAAATGTCTACAAAAGCATGAAAAGATGCCCAATTGCAAAAATTGGCTAGAATAACAACTCTGCAACACAGAAGTTACTTTGAAATTGGGGGGAAAAAAAAGTCCTCCTCTCTTTCATGATAAGTGGAAAAAGTCTCTTTTCAGACAACTTTTAGCTATAACAGAGAACGCTAGGCCGAAAACTATACAGGACAGAGAGGTTCCCTACAGAAGCAAAGAGCTGGTGTAAATTCAGAAAGGGCTCAAAGAAAGGAAGAGTGTTCAGCAACCTGGTTTTCACTCAGCTTTCTTAGTAGGAATGACAACTAGTGCCTTATTAATCCTTTGGATGTCACTTGTTAAGATGCTATGTAGTATTTATTGATTGTATAACCGTCTCAATCACAAGCAATAACTAAGAAGCAAAGTTGTATCATTCTGAAAAACGAAAAGACACTTGGCAAAGGATATCAACAAGTTAATCAACATAAATGAATTTTAAAATTGAATTCTAAAATCAGCATGTCATCTAAAATATAAAACATATCTCAACAAAGGAAATAAAGGAAGCTTTCCAAATAGCAACTTTTTGCTGCTCTTACTTAAAGGGATATTTGAACAATCTAAGAAAGTGCTGTAGTGTCTGAATACAACAAGATGACAGTAAAGGTTATGTTCATTATTCGCTCGATATTTATAAGCATCTTTGAAGATGGATAATGCCGCTTACTATAAAGGATGCTTGATATTGCACATCAAGAGTGCCAAGTACCTGTCCGTTTGCAGCATTTTAGAGGAATAATTATGCATAGTCTAACAGGTTGCTCACAGTGTAAGTCAGATCAGCTCCTTAACAGGCTTAACTCACACACCAGCTTTTTAGAAAAGCTTTAATGCTGTACATTAATGAATATGGTTTTAAAAAGAAAGAGGACTAACCCTGTAGAGGGGGTGGCATTTGTCCTTGAAACATGGTGCCAAACGAGCATAGATCTGCAGGCTATAGTAATAACTTGCCAGCTGGAGCGATAAAGCAGAATGCAATTGCTTTTCAAAGCACTTGTTGGCATCTACCACCTAAGAGAAAGAGAGCATTTATTTAGATGAAAGAATTAGCAAGCATATAACATTAAGTGCACAAACTTTCAAAATGCTACTTGCTGTGATTTAGAAATAGTTCTGATTCCACATGTTTTCCTTTTTTTTACTTTACAGAAGTTAATCAGGAAGGAAAAACCATCAACAAGCAGAGGTAATTATGATACTTTCCTCCCCTTGTGCCAGTCACCTTCCCCAAATGATTTTCAAACAGCTCTGCTTCCTCTGTACCACAAAGTTGTTGCATTTCTGCACTACATCAAAACTGCCAGTCAGATGATGAACTCCTACTGTAACTACGAAAACTCGTGTTCTCAGCTCATAATCCAATTCAACTATGTTTGTCAGGAAGTTCTGTTAAATGCTTCAGGCCAAATATATAAATATTAAACTGAATTCAAGGACACAAGCTTTAAAGTCCTAAAGAAATTCTGTTTTCTTGTAGCAATCTCAAGAATAGTCTTACCTAGAAAAATATAGTAACAAAAACACCATCAAAGGAACATACCTGTGGCAGTGCAAGCAGATAGGCAAGAGACAAGGCTGCATCATTTGGCAAAGCATCACTTGCCAGCTGTAGAAGAACTGCAAGACATAAGAAGGGGAAATAAAGTTTTAATTACTGACCCATCTAGCCTTGACAGTTAGCAACTGAAATATTTTCAGTTTAACCATATTTTATTACACATTAGCTTGAAGCACTCTATACATACTTAATTAAACACTAATCAGTGCAATCCAAAACCAGATAATATGTAATTAAACTGCAGCACAGCTTTACCTTGACTTCCAGGCAAAGTGTTTTATGCATTAACCAACAAGAATGAGATACTGCAGTAGCAGATGCCAAACAAGGCCATCATCTGCATCAATTTACCACCCAATTTTTTTTTTTTTTTTTTTTTTTTAAATGAAGGCAATAGTGTCACACTGACAACATCATAAGATATCGTTCAGAAGAATAGACAAAGGGTCTTCAAGGGTCTTCTCTCTGCCAAAGTCAGCTCTAATCTGCTTGCCCCTGAATAAAACATGCCATAAGAAGTGTCACATGAATAAACAAGATCAGTGGAACAAAATAAAACATGCACAGGAATTCTCAGCAAGATTAGGGACATAAACCAGCTTATTTGCCTCGTACACATTGCAAAGTTGCAAATCAAAGTCCTTTAACTATATCCTAGACAGTTATATCTAAATGAAACTGATGAAAGTACCAATGGCCTATAGTTAAGACGACCGAATTCAGTGTCAGTGGAAAGGTGACACAGACTAGAATAGGATCCTTTAGTAAAAACACAGAGTTGAAGAGAAATGTTCTTCCGTTCCTGTAATGTGAACACTTAATACATCTTCAAGTTAAGAGTCAAGAGAAAGCATTTGAAGAAAATAAACAGCAGTTGCTGTGAACAGATTTAAAGATGAAAGGATGGACAAACCACTCTTGAAAACAGCACAAATGTTTGTTCTGACTTTCCACTTCTGCTTTTCCAATATAAGGCAAATAGGAATTAAAAAAAAAAAAAAAAAAAAAAAAAAAAGAGAAATCATTTATACTTAAGTTATAAAGAGCACGGGCAGCTACTTAGCACACAACCAATCATCCGGTACTTTACTCAGATCCAG
>PTEX01000324.1:707663-726289 GCA_003342815.1 Eudromia elegans
AAAAAAAAAAAAAAAAAAAAAAAAAAACAACCACCACCTATTTGGCAGAAAAGAAACGTGAATTTAATGCTCAAAGCCAGACTAGCTAGCTCAGGTCATTCACGTCTCATTTGAAACTGGGTAAAAGTTGAGGAAACAAAACAAGCAAACAAAACCACTCCAAACAATAACCTCCCAACACAATTCCTACCAGCTACCACAGTCAGAAGTAGCCACACATGGACACAGGAGAAATGAACACATCAATAAAGAATAATGTCTCTGACTATAAAAAGATTTACTTCTGGTAAAACTGTCCTCAAAATTATCTGTTCCAGCACCATGACCATGCAATGTTTCTGTTGTGCACTGTCCACTCCAAGACAGAATAAGCCACAGTCTGTCAGTAGGTAACAGGTAACATGCTGCTTTACATAGTATTTTCTTCTGATTTAAAGTAAGATTTCACCATGGTTGCTATCCGGTCAAGGATCCAACACGCAACTACAGAGGAGTGACTGTCATGAAGACTGAGTGTTGAGGAATGAGATTAGTTCTAAGAAAGTCTTCATAATTTGTAGAAAACATGGACCAGAATTAGCAGAATTGCAAGCATGCTAGCAAAATAAATAAAAAATAAATAGGCACATACTTGCAGTTATTTGGTGTATTTCTATCTTACTATTTCTAATTAGCAAAAGCCCTCTTCCAGGAGCCTAGCTCTTTGCTTATTTTAAAGAAATCTCATATACTAATATTCCCCTCGCACACAAATCACTCCTGAGGACAGGCTGGCAAGAGACCTGCATAATTTAGACACACACATACCCACAGTGAATTCTTTGTTCTGAAGGATGAATTATAAGAGGCTTGAATGATCACCTACAATTTTCAGATTATCATTAAATTGCCATCAGACTGAAGTGGATTTAAGTGCTGGCCTTCAGCCAGATACAAGAAGCAAACTTTTATGCGATAAGTCATCACAGAGACTGTCTAGATGGCAACACAGTTACTGCAAATACAGACCTGTCCATCTGAATCTCTGTTTCAAATAGCTTTTACCAATAGTGAGAGTTTTTTTTGGTTTTTTTTTGTTTTTTTTTTCTTTTTTTTTTTGTACTGGTGACAGCTTGTTTCTGCTACATGGAAAATACTTTAGATGCTGTTCAGGGAAAGATAACAGGTCTCTGGAAATATCTAATATTAAAATCTTTATGAAGAGCTTTGCAAAATTTGTATTTTCTGCCTTGAACACCTACTAAGTTACTTTTATACATTGTAACAACCATCCCTCAGCTTGTAACAACCATCCCTCAGCTTTGTAAGAGAATTGGGAAAAGGATGTAAGGAATCTGTAAGAATGTCCTTTCCTCCCTTCCTCTGAAAAATTCATGATTAATGTTATAAAATCATTAATTGTGGAGTCTCCCATTTCTAACATGACAATTGCCCAACTGGCAAACATTTATCTTCCCTCTTCAGACAACAATCATTACAGACAACACATCACCAATATAAAGCCAAACAATACCACGATTTAGCTGTCTTTTTTTTTTTTTTTTTTAAATCAAGCTCAACATAACAGTATTCCAATTCTCTTCCAAGCATGCCCTAACAGGAGCATACTAACTGTTTCCATTGTCATCTCTTAGGAGGAATAAATAAATCCTCTGTACTATATTAAAAATATGTAAGCTTGCATGCATGTATGTGCATATTTACATATATATCCTAAACACACAGAGTGCACACACAACACATAAGCTACTTTAATCTGCGGATATACTGCACATCTAAAGCTACCGAAGTGCATACTCCTAAACAAAATATGTGGGTTTCTAAAGAAAAGTTGAAATAAAAGTGTACGTAACTTTAAGCTTTTTCCAACATTAAAGGCAATTTAATGCACTCATTTTTCATGGCAGAACTCCCAACGGAGTAAAATGTATAGATATCTTCCCTCAAAAGGCACTAACTGCATGTAAATATTTAAACAGTTCACTTTTTAAACCAGTAGGAGACAGATAAAAGTAAAGACAAACAATTGTAAGAGGGGGAGTCGTTAAAAAAAAGTTTCATTTTTAACAAATAATTAAGTATAATCTATAAAAGCTTAAGTGCTTTATGAATTCTAAAAATAGTTGTATAAAGTGTCTCAGAATCTGAACAAATAAATACACAGACATACAAGAAAGATGAACACCAGGCTGCAAACTTCTATTTAATTATTTCTAAATACGGCAACACTCAATAAAAAACAAATCAACAATTTTAAAAAACAATTTTGAACAAAATGTTCAAATCCTTGTCATCCTCCAAACGACAGCACTTGCTCATATGTAGCCAACGTGAAGATCTTAGATGTTTATAGGTTTTACAGAATGATTCATTTTTAAAAAAATATCTATCCTGAATATCTATCAACATAAACAGGTGAAGTATAACACAATTGATACAAAACATTCAGACATCACCCTACAATACTATGCACAATTCTGTGTATTTCATTTCATATACCCTTCTCTCCAGTACACTGTTAATATGTAAGTGCATATACGCCTATCCATACCTTCTGTAGTAGGCAGTAGGTCTTTTCCTTCACTCTTGGTTTCTGTGAGTTTCTCTGTTCTCAGTAGGACTTCTGCAAAGCTTTCTAAAGAATTGTTCTGGTATGTGCCATAGCTCACTTCAGACTGGAAGGAAAACAAGACAACTAAATGACACATGCCTACTATTCCATGTCATTCTGTCTGGCTCTTTTGCATCACATACAATTATTAACCTCAATTCCTGCACTGGTTTTCCTAAGATTTTTTATTATTGTACTAGACTTGAAATCCCTACTTAGTCAACCAAAATCAAGATTGTTACTTAATTGTAAGATCTCAACCCAAAAACTGAATTCAGACCTCTCCAACAGTCACTTACTTCTGCAACATAGGGCTCAGCAATGAGAGATTCATAAAATGGATGACAGCCTTGCTTTTCCACAGTGGCATTTTCTCCAGACCCTCTTTTCAATACATCTCCAAATTCCTGGCCCTAACATGGTGATGGAGAAAAAAAAATCAGGGAAAAAAAAAGCTTCACCATTATAAAAAATAATGATATTCTATAATCCTGTACAGCAGAGAAGCAACTGTAAATGAAAAATACTGTTGAATTCAGAAGGGGAGAACAGGAATATTCCAACACAAACCAACACTGAATCACTCCAAATTTCTAAGAAAAAGAATTATCCTCAAAAGCAGCATGAGAGAAGACAGCATTTTAAATGTTAGAGAAATTACACGGAAAAAGAGAAAGCGGGAAAAGGGAACTTAAAAGAAACAGATTGGGAAATTAAAGGACACTATTTAAAGAGAGGACTTCACTGGATTTTACTCCTCAAAGCTCTGAAATTCTGCCAAATTTCAAATATGCCTTCTATCACCAGGCTAAAAAGGAAGAGAAAACTGATTAGAACAAGAAAGGGAGTAGCTTATAGATCAATTCTCTGGACAAGTTTTGCTCACAGACAACCCCTTGACGTCTCTAGCTGTGTTCATCCATTTGAGGTCTCCAGCTATCAGACACCACAAACAGAGCCCTGCTTTTGCACCAGTGCGTTAGTGAGCGCGCAGACACCTGGAGCCACCTGGGGCACCCCTTACATGTAGCGGCCGCAGGTAGGTTAGTGACCTCCTCCACCACTGCCCGTCGCTGACGGCGTGCAGCATGGCCTTTGTGGTCATCGTGGTGTCGGACAACACCTTCATGGTTTTGGATGTCGTCCAGTGCAACAGATCAGCAGACGGCCTAGAGGAAACGGTGGATTCGTCCTGTGAGCACATCCAACACACAACAGGCAATGTTAGACTCGTGCTTTAATTAGGCCAATGACCTAAGCCACACCAGAACTCAGGCACAAGGTGTTAATAGCTTATTTTAATGATCATTGATTTAAGCAGCAGCTGTTGTGTAAAAACAGACAAAAGGAACTTAAAAGCAGCAAGGGAGTTTTCAACCTGAAGTGAGTAGCACAATCAGTAGAACATTCTGCCCCTTATTAAATTATAATCTCATGATACCAGCTGTTCATATTTCCAAACTTTATAATGATACAGTTTGACATAGTTGTTTAACTATTCTAATGAAACACCGAGTTCTCTACAAACGAGACACAAATTAAACACCCACAACAATCAGGGTTTTTTTGGTTATTATTTGCAGTTAGTCAAAAGCAAGGGTCAAAACACGCAGAAACTATACCAGGACTATACATTATACATTAACAGCACTGTGAAGGGCCCAAAACATAAGACTAAAATGCAAGTTTTGCCTCATGAAGGTAAAACTAAAGGTTTTGTAATTTCACAGAGTGAGATAAAACAGACTGCTTAAAAGTTAAAAAAGTTCCTCTTTTAAAAAAAATCCTTTTATATATATGTGTGTGTGTGTGTATATATACCAGGTATATATACCAGCTTATGCATCTTGCTAATGGAAAACTCCAGTCCTGCAAAAATAAAACTACTTCGTGATGAGCAGCTGATGGAAAGGATTCAGAATAAGATTAAAACTCTAAAGATTAGGTATCATTAGGTGTATAAGCTCTTATTATGGCTTATATTGTCAGAGGAGCCTAGAAAGTAACCCAGCATTAAGTAGACACAGTAGATTTGATTCAGCTGCTTAAACACAGACAATGATGACTGATATACAGAGACATTCACGACATACACACAGCACTATCATACACAACAGAGGACCTACAAGCACTGGGCCAGTAGGCAGAGGCCAGGTGCATACCTCAGGACACCTCAGTTGTTCCAAATATCCACGATTAGGTGGATATCTGAATCAAGCATCTAATGGTTGATTAGCTCAATTATTCTCTATGCACCATTAACTATGACTCCACTGATTACAAATGGGAATTTAAGCACCTCATGCACACCGACCTCTACTTTGAGGTGTTCTGGTTTTCAGCACAAGAGTTCAATGACACTGAAAATGAACTTGCAAGAACATGACCCCTTCAAGAACAATTGCTGTGTCTCTTCTGTGACAGGAATTCTAATGGAGGTGCTACAGGTTTAAAAAGCAACCTATTTAATAAACCACAAAACACAATTTTAGCTAATTAACAAGAAATAAAAGACAAAAGACTAGTTGAAATGGCAACTAAAGTACTATTTTTGCCTTGAAGTTCCAGGTGAAAGATTTGCTAGTGCATGCTACAGAAATACAATATTCCTTATTCATTTCTAATGAATGAATGAATTCCCTATGCATTCTCATAAAGACGCATGATCTAGCAGTCTAACTTGCATGTATTTTAAGAAGACTCGGTCTATTCCCAGATGTAGTACTTGGTGAAAGTAACAGCAAAAGATAATACTAATGCTTTGTTAGTAGGAATTTTATTTTCTTTTAGTAATTTCTGCAAGAAAATCATTCATCTATTTTTGGGGGAGAAATGTCTTCAAAGCACATATTTTCTCCTATCAAATAGTTTTGATCTCTCCATCTCTCACAATAAGAGTGGTACTATTTTTGAAACTGCAAATTCCTCTTGTGCTAACGTGCCACTCCAGAGTAATTATATTTACACATTCAGATGTGTAAAAGATAATGATTTGATTTACAACAGAAGCAGTGCATCTTTTAAGTATTAAGCAGATTAAACATAAAGTCAGAACTCATTTACAAAGCCAGATTTACTGTGGTTATTGTTTCTACTGTTTACACATAACACAGCATCTTGTGGCTAAGCATTATAATCTAATAACGTTAGCAATAATATTCCAAAATGCTTTTCATGAATCAAGACTTTAATGTGTTCAAGATGTTTTGTTTGAGCAGCACAAGAATAGCTGCTGAGGTAGTTACAGATACTTTTAGGAGAAAAAAAAGGGTGGGAAAGGAGGAAATTTAATAAGAAAAAACAGTTTGTTATGGTGGTATTATCGTAACTTCCAGAGGATAATGATTCAACTCAAGAGATTTACTGGAAAAAGACGGACAAGTTGGACATTTAGTTAATGAAGTACATCCTTGTGCAAATGCATTAGTTCCTACAGAATAATTTTCTATTAAAATAAACTGGAACTACCTACAGAATAGGAAGCAACAAGGTCTCAGGAATGCTCTACTGAAGTCAGTATGAACAACGTTAGTAGGCAGGCATGCAATCTGAGAAACATATGTAGGCAGCTCCTGTTAAGATTCTTGAACATTTCATGAGAGGGGAAAAAAAAAAAAAAAAAAAAAAAAAGGAGGAGGAATTGAAAATAACAACAAAATTACTTCAGAAATTCTTCGGGAGTTCTTCCTCATTAGCAAGAGAGGAATGTCTGAACAGCACAACCCACAACCAGTTGTTGATAGTGAGAACTGGAACAATCAATGTTACATAAAGCTAGGAACACTTAGGTCACAAAAACTTTGAAACACTGATACATTTACAAATAAGTATTTTTAATGCAACATAGAAAGGGAAGTATAAAAAGACATGTATACTAGAAAAGGCTTAGTCATGTCAAAGAAAGGAATATTACATTCAGAGCACCAGTTGGAAAGGGTATGATAAAATAAGAAAGAAAATATTTATTAAGGCCTTGAGAAAAGGATGCTACAAGCTAATTGAAATAAATGGGAAAAAAAAAGAAGAAAAGGAAAAAAACTTAGTATTTTTTTCCTGTAAAAAAAAAAAAAACTGTGAAAGAAAAAGTGAATCATCAGACATACTGGAACTGCAGTCACGAGATTAAATCAAGTCAGAACTGTAGCTATTCAATATATTGCTTTTACAAAAAAGTTTGTGTTCTATAGAAGCTAAATATATTTCAGTACATTTCCTACTGTTTCATTGCAATACAGTGCTAGATATAGGAGAAGATGTAAATCTCAATCTAAATTAACTGTGAGAAGACAAAATATTAAAATAACAAATATTCTCTTCGAAGACTTGCATCATGAAATACTATCAGGTAAGAAAGTCAAATTAAAACAAAAAAATCACACCTCAAGTAATATAAATTTGCTAAGTCATCTACCTGCCTCTTTCTGATACCAGAGAACAAGCTGAAACTGAGGAGAAAAAAAAAGGGGGGAGGGGGGGAGGAAAAGAAGTAGATAATTTTCTGGATGCAAATTCCACATAATTAAGATTGCTTCTAATATCCAAATAGAATTGGAAATGAAGTTATCAGTGAGAGTATTCAATTTTAATGAGTACTAATGCTTGGCTTATGTTTCTGAATTAATTTATGTGCATGTATACTTTTCACTCGCAACATACATATCATCAACAGGACTACAGTATATGAAAGATGCTATGGGATAAATTTGTTATATATATATATATATTAGAATACTGTAACTGTACATATCAGTCATCACACTATCAAAAGCTCCAAGCTTTAATTAAACTTCATTTGATAAATTGAGACATTTATTTACCAATTTCCAAACATTCCTCAAAGTACACAAGCCCATAAACAAACTCTGCTTCATAAGATTCTAGAAAGTTACGTGTTTAGCTGATACCTGAATATTATTTTCATACCTGAATATTACTTTGCATTTCTTTTATTTTACTCTCTATTTTGTTTATATATGAAAAGTTATATATGTTTCCATTTTTACTGATTTCCCCAAAGCAGGCTTGGGGGAAAAAAAAAAAAAAAAAAAAAAGTATTTTTTTCTGAAGAGGCTGAGAAATACCTTCATTTCTTTCATAAACAGGCAGTTGCCTTTTCTTCAAAGAGAGAAGTATTTTCCGGTTTTACTAACATTATAATCATTAAAAGAATCAAGAACAATATGGTGCTTTCCCCTCCTTTTTTCGATCTTGTTACAAAGACAGATAAAACATAAAAACATTACCATGTCTTTTACACTGAGTTTCATTGCACTTTCCTCTTTTCCTGTCTCTCAGTTTGTATTATTTTTTTTTTTACTAAAGGTGTTAAGATTGCTGAAAAAAAAAAATCCAAGATCACAAAAGACTATACGTAAATATAAGTATACAAGTAAAAATCTACGAAATTGAGTTCTTAGATTGTTTTGACTTTGTCTGGTAAATGAGCTAATATTGCCTAACCTTAAATTCCATCCTTCATCATAATTCAAAATAAAATCATTACTATTTTAAAGATTATCTTTAAAGCTTACCTCAGTATCCTTACTGATGAGGGATGAAGGTGCTGAGATATTTATGTTCTCACCTCCTTCGGAAGGAAGGAACTGATAATTCACAGCCTGATAAAGAATCTATAAAGACAGAGTAAATAAAATCCTGTCAGCAAAATAATGAAATATAAGAATTGTAACTCTGCTGTAACCAGAAAGCCAATAACTTGGAATGCTAAAACTTAGATAGAAAAATAAGGGGTGGGTGGCACTGTGAGGGATGAAGGGAAAAGAAACACACATATATATACATTTTATATCCTCTTACTATTGTACATACTTGCACAGATATCAGACAGACCCTCTTGCTATTTTAGTTGTTGGGTAAAATCTTTTTTTTCAATTTTTTATACAAAACATTTTCTCTGAATGCACAGCACTATTGCACAACATAAGCTAAAGAATAGCAATGAAAAACCTAAGTTATAACTGTGTTACTGAGGTGATAGACAACTTTATTTAGGCAAGCATAACAGAACAGATAATAGTTGAATGAGTAGAATTTCTATACTCTCCAAAAAAAGACAATTTCATCAGAAGTTCATGCTGACCGGGGGACATTAAAAGCTTATTCGCACCTACCCCTATTGACAAATAGAGCTGAAAAACAGCTATAGCTTATAGTGAAAGCAACTAGTGAATTTAAATAAGGTATGATCATCAGAACTGCATAATACAAGGAAAAAGGAACTGAGCATGAGTGTTTAATGGAAATTGTAACTTCCTGGGGCAGCTGGACAACACCAAATTAATCACAGTGCACATTTGCTGAAAATGATATGGCACTAAAAGAGAAGCCTGAGTGAAAATTTCACTCTCAAGCTTTGTGAAGAAAAAAATAATCTTTTCCTTTGAAGAAGTAAGATATGAGACAATAAACTGCATAGGCAACTGCACGACATATCAGCTAAGCAAAAAGCAAGTCTTTGGAATGAATGAGACAGCAATACAGACAGGGAATTGACAGGAAGTCTAACAAACTTGGGTTTACACAATGCCAAAAGTTTGCCTGACCTCAAACTGTAATTTTAAGTACAAGGTCGTAAAGGGAAAAACAAAGTTACTTTTTTTTTTATTATTTCTATACTAAACAAGTCTTAACCCTGCAAAGATTCCACTTATACTGAAGCTCATATTGTACCTCTTCCTCTCCAATTTGAGTGTCTTTCCTAAGTGGCTTGCAGGAGCTAGACTTGATTTCAAGTGTTTTGTAGCATTTTATTCTGATACCATTTCATTACCAAAGCCATTCAGCTGCACAGACCGCTTCCAGACTAATTAATATGAATTCCTGAAAGTAATAGTACATGGGTCAAACCAGAGTTAAGTTGAAAGAAAATGTAACCTTTTGACAACATTTATTTCTGCAGCGCAGCTTCAAGGAAAACCTTTCAAAAGGTTTTCTGTCACCATGCCAAGACTTATCTTCAAATGGCACAGCTACGTGTTCTCACACATGTGTCACCAATTGGATGCTTACAAACCTGACCTGGTTAAGAAATCAGTCATTGCAATTTTAATAAGAGGATGTCCAAGGATATCCAAGTCTTCATTATTTTCATTAAAACCATTACATAGTTGAAATCAATAAGGAAGAAAATTCATCATATAGAATGATATAGAACAGAGGAAGAGATCATAAAAGAATAAATATTAAAGGACACCTTAAGGAAGTTGTATTTTAAGGTATAAAAACTTGACAGAACTTGAAAAGCATGTTAAAGAAGCACTTAAATGCATTTGCCCCCTAAAAGTTGATCATATTATACAATGGCAATACTAGAGGTGTTATGTACTTAAGCAGTAAAATGCAAGTTTATTCCTTAGAAAAGTAGTTAAGAGAGATCTTATTTGTCACAATTCAACTGTGAAAACTGAAAAATACAGTAGAATAGATATTATCTTGCTAGAAGATGCGAAGAAAAGAAAAAATAAGAGCACATATTTAAAAATGAACAATTAAGTCCCCTCTATTACCTTGGGAAACACCGAACTTGCAAGCAAAGGTATAGAAACACCTACCTGTGTTTGCAAGGAGCTGCTCACTCCCAGCAATGTCTCTATGGCACTTGGTGGACAGTGTGTCAGCGCAAAAGCCATGAGCTCCTGACGCATCCCCAAGTCGTGGTAGCCTTCTGACTGACCCAGCTGACTGCATACTTCCCAGCTCCTAGAATAGCCTGCAAGGGAACACAAAACTTGCTTCTGAGGTTGGGAAGCTTTGCAAATGACAGGAGAAGGTCTCATAATTTTCATTGTATACAGAAGCGCATGAGCTATTCCTACCATTCCTTGAGAAAGGCACAATCCATAAAACAAACTTAACTTCATATTCAGTAGATCTATTATCACTGTATAGACATCAGTTCAGCAGACATCTGTATGTACACTATGTACACATCACGGGTATCTTACTGCAATAGCAAAGTCAGAAAATGCTTCTTCAGAGTTTAGTGTTAAACATATCACACTAGTAATTATTAAAAAAAAAAATCATTCGGCATTTTCAAAAAAAGTTGAACTCATCTCAGATTTTCCTGTCTCAAGATTGAATAGAAACACAGAGAAACAATTTCAACCTTCTTTTATATTCTGACATACATGCCATTTACTTTTAACTCCCATCCTTACGTATACAGGTTTGATAATTATATATTATCACAAACATTTCAAATGCCTTTGATGGACAGTTGAAGATCTAAAAGATGAACACATTCATATTAGCTGCCATCACATAAAAAGTACAAATTGAGTATTTCTCCACAAGCTAAACGGGCTTAAATATTTTTTAATTAGTGATTTACACAGGAGCCATCATATTTTATACCACCTGTGCTCCACAGTTCACATGCTGACTCTTGACAGTTACTTTAGGTCAGACAATTTCACATTTTACAGCCAGCAGAATCCCAGTGGACTCAGACAATGATCATCATCATATCAGTCCCATTTAACCACTTCACCTGTGGCCATGAGCTCTTGACAATGCATACTAGCTGCCTTGTAGTCCTGGAAACTGAGAGCTTGTTCTACTAAAAGGATTAAAACTTGACCTTTCCTTTCCATTTGGTCATCTCCTGTAAGAAAAAATGAACATTTTATTAGGTACTTGGAAGTAATATTCCATTTCACTACTCTATTTCATAACACTCTAAGCCACAGCATGAAAAGACCCACCTTGTGGAATATAATTACCGACTTTTTCCTGAAGGAAACAATAGTTACCTATTTTAAAGGCATTGGCTTCATAGCTAGCTAACAAACCTACAGAGCATATTGCATCTGTGCTTAAAAAAAAAAAAAAAAAAAGAAGTTTGAAAATAAAGCAAACACAGTCATTCATGTGATAGCCAAGATGGAAATAGATCAAAACTGCTATTAAAGTTAAGGGACATATAAATCCAAATACTGACAAAAACAATCACTCCTTCTGTGAACTGTGATAGCAAAAGACTTTGGAAATTTATGTTTTGTTACAGTACACAAAGCCCTCAATTTAAACATCCACCTTCACAGAACCAAGTGATTCACGAGAGGCAGAAGACAGCTATTAAAATTCCTACTCTGCTAAATTTAGAGAATAGAACCAAGGGAGTTTTACATCATATACGTATCTTGATTACTAGATTTTATACACAGTGCCTCATCTCTCAACTGTGTGAGTATAAAMGAGAAAAAAAAAAAAAAAAAAAGTACAAAGAAGTTCATTTCAGGCATGATAAAACTTTCCTGACTAAAGCCGCATGACAGATGACTTGGCACATGAACACTGGCTGTGCAGGAGTTGAGATTTTTCACCCACCCCCCACATTTTTTTTCTGTTCAATCAGTTTACTGTGAAAATTTATAGAATTTTATAAACAAGGACAACAAAACATATGTATGTCTTTGGATAAAAGCATGTGCAAGTACCCAATAATGTTTCCTCACATTTTATACTCTCCAGAAAGGAAAGGGATTATGAATATTATGGACAATTTCCTTCCTTTACTGGAAACTTATTTCTTACCCTTTTCCAATTTAGAAGGAACACAACAGAATCAAAGTATTATTTACATAGAAATGGGACTTCTAGATATGAGTTGGTCCAGTCTAGTGCTCAAACGAATGCTCATGTCCACACACTGTTTTGGAAAGTTGCTAAACATACACAGGAAAATAAGCCCAAGCTACTTATTTTATTTTAGGAGGGAAGCAAGATTTTTTTTTTTTTTTTTTTTTTAAGAATTTCAATGCCACCTTCTTGATCATGTCCTTCTGCCTATTATTAAAAACATATTTTTAAGGAGTCACTACTGAAGCATTCATCTAGAAAAGGCAATGGTTCATGAAACTCTATTACTACAACTTCTGAAAAATATATATTTTAGAATGTTACACAGAAACATTTCCAAAAGTGATTTTAAAAGGATATGTTCCTAAATTACATAGCTGTTATTTACAGACAATATATTTATAGAATTATATATTTACAGATTGTATAAGTCCATCAGATGCATCACGGGTAGAGTGAATTTCTTTTCAAAGCTATTTCAAAAGATATAATGTACTAATTGTGCTAGAATAACACTTGTGGAAGTGACAATACTCCCCCCTCATTATAAGTTTCAGCCAAGCTTCCCTAGTCCCAGCACACCAAGACTAGCTCAGCCAAGAGAACAGCTTGGCCTTCATCACTCCATCTTTGGCCTCTCACCTCACTGCCACCAGCGCCTGCAGCCCTCGGGTCTTTGAATTTAGTCCCATCCAAGAATCTTAAGTTGCAACATATAACAAGTGCTGGTTTGCCTGCTGGAATTTGACGATTTCTCATTCAGTAATTAAAGACGACAAAAAGATGTTTCCACTTGCAGAAGTTTAAACTGAATTTCATAAGACATTTGTAGTTGTCACTGACCATTTGACATCCACTCCACACTGAGAATGTTAATACTTGTGGAGAGATTTGTCCAGTTGGAAGACAAATGATAGGCAGTAAAATGAACCAAACTGTTCTTAATCCAGATTTCAGCTAGATAAAATAATTGCTGACATTTGCTATTATGCAAAAACACTGGGACTAGATAGAAAAGAGGAGGAACACTTGGAGCAAGGAACTGCTTCATTATTATTATTTTAATTGTGACTGAGAAGTCATATGGTGACTAGTCTATCCACTCCCACTCCCTTCCTCCTCCTCATCTCTCTCTTGGTTAAATGAGTTGGCTCCAGTAGGATATATCTGTTCATGTTTTACATCAGTGCAGGCATAAAACACACGGATCCTTCACTTTCCATTCCATGCTATTCTTTTTACCTTATCTCCATTCTTCTCTCATTTAAACTGCCATAATCTTCATGTATATTTTTATGCCACAGAATGACTGTCAGCTCCAATATGACTACTGAATCCCCTGCAACACACAGCCAGAGTCTTCACGGAGCTTTCATTGCCTCAATAGTGCAGGCACTTAAAAATCACCTATTCTAGGTTAGCAGCATGCTCTTATTCCTGCATTCAAATAGGAAAGAAAAAAAAAGCCTTCACTGCTGTCACTGCTGCAGTTTCATGGTTTCTCCTTTGAAGAGATTTTTAACAGCTTCACAAAAGTGAAAGGGTTTTTTTAATTCTATATTGTTCCCTTGCCATTTTGACAGACACTCAATCTCTAAAAACAAACAAACAAGTTCAGTAAGGGGGGAAAAATATATGTATATATTAAATAGTAACGCTGTTTTATCACGTAAATGTATTTTAACATTCAATGCTACTGCCTGGCACCTAGAATCATACAGTCAAGTTCAGAAACCAGAAGGTATTATTTTTGGTTCCCTTACATTATTTGCACAAAATAATGTTATAAAATGAGTTCATCACAGTCATGATGGTGCTCATCACATGACCGTGAACACAATCATGAGTGTGTTCATATACAGGTGTGTTCAGTTTCTTAGAACTATTCCTTTCCACCATGAGAGATGCGTTTAGATTCCCAAGGTTACTCTACTCAGCAAGATCTGACAGATCCTCCAGGTTTTCTTTCCCAACCCCTCCATATGCTTCTATTCTAAAGTTTAACATCTGATCATAGAAAACCTGAGCACAGGTTAAACTTGTTAAAATTACCCTTTGGATATTAAAATTAAGTAAACTACCATAATTGTGTCAAAAGACAAGAAAAAAAATCAAATAGAAAATTTCTAGAATGCTTCAGCAATTGTCGCAATAAAGTGCAGTGTTCACTGTACCTTCTGGAACACAGTAACCATACAGAATACCCAAGACTTTTTTTTTTCCCCCCCTCACTCCTTTTTACTCTTTTATTTTATCCGTAAATAATTACTTAAAATAATAATTCTTTCTTAACTGAGTGTGGATTAAGCAAGGATCACAGGACTTGGAACACCTCCAGTTCATTTATCAGCTTCAGATTTTCTGTCTGTCATGCTAAACATGCTGCTTATATGTGAAGCTGAGATAACACTTGAATGCCTGTCTTAGAGAGGCAGAGATAATGAGGCTTAAGAAGAGTTTACTGTCATTAATCAAGTACCATACAGCAGTTAAGAGTACAGATCATATATAATTACCTAATGTTCTACCTTCAACGAGTATGAATATAAATTCTACTGCTTGCTTTTAATGCCACTGTCTAAAACTACAAACTCTATTAAGAGAATACTCCAAAAAATGTTATAATCCTGTTACATAGAATATGTATAGTCATAAATACACATTGATATATTCCAAATAGGTTCTTTCCCAATATTTATAAAACAGTTAACAAAATGTAGTTGTTTTATGTTGGCAAGTAGGTTTTCATTTTTAATATCATAAAATAAAATATACTCATTTATAATTGTTAAGTCAAACTAAGAGCTGCCCTTTTGGCAATAAAATATAATTTGTGGGATAAAGTTAACTTTTCTTATCCTCTTTATGGCTAGCCAGTTTTAAAAAAATAAATTAATTGCATTCAAAAAGCTCTTTGACATATGAAATTGCAACTCAACAAAACTAAAATTATGAGTTGACAGATACATAAATTACATGAATGCTCTTTATAAATATCTTGTTTTCTTTTTTTTAAAAATCTATTAAATTTTAAGACAAACTTCATTTACAGATGAGTATGTTCATTAAGGCTATTCCAGCATTCTACCAAATACCTTGTTTTTAAAGCAAGTATTATTCTATGCAAATCATATATAACTTTAAATTCAGTGTAAGGCTACCTAATCAAGCAGTCAATTAAAGTACACACAGCAGTAATTTACATTTATTTAGCGTACAAGAGAAGAGAAATAACGACAAATATCAAAGCAATGTTTTGCTCACTGACATACATTTTTACTACAAAAATTTCATAATTACCAGAAAAATAATTACTGCCATTACTCCTCAGGTTAACTTTGTAAAGTCAGAAAGCCCAGTATTCTTAGTTGAAATATGTAATTTTTCCATGTAATTGGCTTGAAAATCATTTGCCTCCTTAAAAAGTGACAATTACACACAATCCCCACCACAGCCACAAAACAGGAGGCTACTTCATAATTTGGCTGTGAATCTCTCTTGATAATCTTTCATTTCAATCATGTCCAAGTTTTACCATGATTATGAAGCTAGCACACCAGCAACCTATTACCATATCAATCAACTCTACACAGACTCCCTAAAATTCTCCACCTAATTTATGTTGCCTCTCTTCTTTTCTCCTCTGGACATAGGAGCCAGCAGTTTTGCTGCATGTTCAAAGGAACATGCCTGGGCGCTGTAGACTCTAATGCTTTAATAAAGTACCAGAATAACAATATTCGGGGAAACCACGACTTTTATGCTTGTAAGCTTTATAGGAGCACTCTGGATTTTGATTTTCTTCTTTGATTTTCTCCCTAACAAGAAAACCATACAGATTCATAAAAGAGAAAGCCTAGAAACCCTGGCATATAAAGAAAAAGTAAGAAATTTTAACCTAATTTGGGGGGGATGGAAGGGAGAAGCTTTTGTGTATCAGTCTTCCCTTTTGAACCAATATAAATATACCACCTACTTCAAGACTTTTAAATAGTGAGCTATAGCGATGGTTGTAAACCTCTTGTGATGATTTTTCATATAGAAAATATTTATCATTGCAAACTAAACATTACTAGGTGATTGGAGCCAATCTACCCAGTTTGGTACCTCCCCTCTCATCTTTCAAGCAGCAATGCTAAACAGGGCTTTCTAGAGCAACAATGTTACCTGCTGGGAGGTGCTGTGCACTTTCTTTAGGACCCAGTCATCTCAGGAGGTCAAAGTTATTTCTGCATCTCTGTTCACAATGATAACCAACCTCATTCCCTTCTTCCATGTAAACTACTGTGCAATAACTGTCCTTTTACTTCCCTCGAGTTCTCCTTCAAGATGCTCAGCTTCTCAAATGAATATTCAAGCTACACACCACATTATTTTTAGCACACAAAGGAGATGCACTAAGCACAGACAAATGTCTGCCTAATAACTGAAATTTATGCACCACATCTGACTTTTTTTCCTCTAACCTCAACAGAACTGTTATTAAATCAAACTACCTTATTTGACAGGGATAAAAGATTTACTGCAATTTCAGTGCTACCAATTGACTGTAAGACATAAAATATTCTCATCCATAACTCAAATCTGAAATAAGCTTTTGTTCAAAATCCGTATCAGACAAGGCTGTTCTTATTTTACGCAGTAAAGAAGGTTAGAAAGCTGACTTCAAGATCAGTTGTTTTACAAGAAAAATATTTCACTCCTGTAAAACATTTCATTCCTCCCTGATGACTGCTCTTCCAGAGGACTTTTTAGTGACATCCTTGAACAGACATCCTAATGATCAACTCAAATGTCCTAGGGCATAACACAAATATATGTCATATTGCAATCCAGTATTTTATAACCATTTACCTGCAATCCTCAATAAATTTGCAAGTCCCAGGAGCTTAGCAGACTGCTTGTAGTTTGATGGTGACTGAGTAAGGCAGTCTTTGATGAGGCTAAGTCGATCTGAACATAAACGCACTGTTGAAGAAAGATTACATGTTAGAGATGGCACACTTAAACCTTCTAGATATATTTCTTTTTTAAACATTGAATTCATAGAAACAGTGCCTGTGAATATAAGAACGTGATCACTAAAAAAATAAAAAAAGCTCAAAATTACTTGCATGCACATCCTCAACTGAATCTAAAAATCTGAATCTGGAATGCTAAATAACAATATATCTAGTTCAAATTACTGACAATCCAGGTTGGGAATGGAGGAAGAAGAGGGATACTGTTTTAAAGAAAAAGTTATTTTTGCTTTGGTTTTGCAGATGCAATATTTTTAAAAAATTCACGTTTTATGTCTTCAGAGAACATTCCAGAAAAACACCATTTTGGATGATTCTCAAAGACTGTTAAAACAGATATTACTGAGTTCCAATGCACTTATTCACTTCAGACTTGAAACACAGAGCATTATCTTGCAAATCTTCCACATTCCACAAGCCAAGAGAGGGAAAGTACTCCTACTCATACACTGCGTCTAAACCAGAATTTATTAGTCCTACAAATAATACTTATAAAAAAGAAGGGGCAAAGGGCTAGGAAACATTCAATTAACAGAAACTCCATTAACAAATTCTGGAAATCAAATTAGGACAGATAACAAATGGAGAAGAAAAGAAGTTTACAGACTTAGTTCTATTTTTAATATTCTACCATGTGCATACATTTACATAGAGCAGCAAAAGTTTTCAATAACTGACCATACAACTGAGATCTGTCAGTATCTAAACATAAAATAAAAGTAGGCTGAAATACCACTGGTCAAATAGTTTCATTAATATTAAGACAAACATTTTTACTTTGCATTAATGAGAACTCATTAATACAAATGTGGTATTAATGTGGTCTCATACTATTTATTTAAGTATATTCTCAATGTAAGATTAAATAGCAAAAGAGACTTTTTTTGTCTTAGCAAAGCTTCTGTTTGCACTGAATACAACAGTTCCATTTGTATACATTATAGAAGCATATTAAATCAAAAACATCTTAAATATATAAAAAAAAATTAAGAACTTTGGAGCCTGTTCTCCAAAGGGAGAGCTTTATAAATGTGCTTAGATGTTTTATCACAGCAGGATCTTACAGCACTGAAAGGTAAAAGACTAAAAACACAAACCCAAATATATAGCTTTGGAAGCATTCAAACTCTACTCCCATCAAACTCAAACTTCTGGAAAGTGCATAAAAAATGACTAATAATAATAATAATAATAATAATAAAACACTCTGTTCTTTTCCTAGCTCTTTTGAAAATGCAAACCTTGGCAATTTGCTTACTTTGCCCTTAAGTGGTGAAAAACATAAAGAGAAAAGAATGGTAGACAAAATGTGCAAATTATGAGATGGAGATGATACAAGCAGGAGGAAAAAAAAAAAAAAAAAAAAAAAAAAAAAAAAAAAAAAAAAAAAA
>PTEX01000325.1:0-11840 GCA_003342815.1 Eudromia elegans
GGGGGGGGCAGCTCATCACACCCGTGCCCGGCCCGGGGCTGAGACCGGCCGGGGGGGGGCAGCTCATCACACCCGTGCCCGGCCCGGGGCTGAGACCGGCCGGGGGGGGCAGCTCATCACACCCGTGCCCGGCCCGGCCTCGCTCCGCCCGCCGCCGCGGCCCGGGGCAGTGGCTGGATCTGAAATGAGTAATTAGAAAATTACATTTATATAACCCTCTAATCTGTATTTATGCGTCGCCAAGGGCAGAGGGGAGAGGTAGGGGAATTACATCCCGATTAGCTCTGATCCAGAAGAAGCCCAGATCTGAGATTATTTTGAGCGCAGAAATAATAAAAGAAATCACACCGATCCGAGGCAGAAGAGCCAGAATTAGGAGATGTAAAAATATGTTTGTAATTCTGCMMTYCYRTAAYTGAGAAACCCCCACAAGTGGGAGAGGGCAGAGCCGGAGCCGCTCGGGTTCCTGGGGAAGGGCCCGGAGCCGGCTCTGCAAAGCAAGAGGTGGGATTATAGGAAAAGCTTATTTCCAGCTGAACACGGCCTTCCGTTTCCCAAACAAAATTGCTTTTATTCTTCTCAACATGTGTTCAAAAAGATTAAAGGGCTGTAAGCTTGCACAGCTTAATAAGAGTGTGCATTAGAAGAGTGGCCTGGAACAGCAACGCGGAACAAGTCCACTCCGGTTTGGGGAGGATTTGAAATCCTGTTTATTGAATTATAAAGAACCTTAAAGGATAAAGGATATTGAAGTAGGGATTTTAATACTTTGTGGTATTTGGGGGGAGTTATTTGATCACAACAAATCATTTAAAAAGTATTTTGGTTCTCGCATGTGTGTGCGGGAACACCTTTCTCAGAGCAAGGGAGCAGGATGGGCCGCAAGGAGTTAATGGAAAAGGGGACGTAGCTCTGATTGCTTTATCGATTTGGGGCTCGATTGCTCCAAAGAGTGCACGTGYTCTGTAATCGTATGGACGAGCTGAAGACGAAGCCCAAAGGAGGCTGCCCTGCTGGCTGCAGGGCGACGCTCCGGCAGCGCTATCCAAGGGATTCCCGGGTGGGTGTTGTGGCAGGAGGAAGTCCTGGGGCAGGTTCCTTGTGGAGGTCCGAGTGCACATTTCCAGCGCGCCAGACGTGATGGCGTTTAGGTGTTTAGGTTAGGAGTGAGATCTGGGGATGGGCAAATGGGTGGGGACGAAAGGAGTGACTCCAAGGCTCRAAATTTGAATCTGGCTCAATCTGAATCTGGTGCTTTGGAGGTCGGAGACTTGCGGCAGGGCYGGCTCTGCTGCAGCACCCAAAATCCCTGGGAAATGCTGAGATTCCCAGGAGCAGCCGCCCTCCTGGGTCCAGCCAGGATGAGCAGCTCTAAAATGGGAATGACCCGTTGGAAATGCCTTTCTTGCCCAAAATGAGACCCTCTGGCAGCCGCGTCCTCCGTCCGGAGTGGGATCCCCTAAGGAGCTAAGGGYTTGCCGGGGCGCGCGCCCGGATCTGCGGCTCCCAGGCAGCCCCGCTGCCTGTGATAACTTATGCTGTTCTGCCCCCTAAGAGGATTGGGCAGATTAAATGAAATCATGAGACATGCTATGCAAATTACATCCCAAATCAGATTTTCTGTCGGAGATTAGGGTTAAAATATTGGGAACGGGAAACTTTTCCCTTGCCTGGCCGGCAGGGCCACTTTCCGGATGAATTAGCAGGCGTCAGATCCGGAGCCCGAGCTGCAGCCTCGGCATCGCCGAGCCCGGCGCCGGCTCCCGGACACCCCTCGCTGCATGCGGCTTTGCCTAATCCCGGTGACGTTCCTGTTGCTGAACCCACCCGCATCCCTGCGCCTCCGAGCTGCTCCCGCTTCCCAGGGCTCCGCATCCCTGCCAGACGTGGCTCGTTGGCGGGATGCGCCTGCTCCATCACCCACGCTGCTGCCCCGGGAATGTTTTCCCTGCTGCTGTTTGGAGCGTTCCCACGCGGCGCTGGAAACACGAGTGCCTTTGGTGCGGGCTGGGACGTCACCGGGCCGCCCATCAGGGTGCAGGGGGGTTTTGTCCTGGTCGTCACCACGGTGGTAGGAGAAACAGGGCRGGGGAGAGGTCCAGCACTGCATTCCTGAGTCAAGGAAAAGGCAAATCCGGCTCTTCCCATGCCTTGGAGTGACTTGCCCTGGAAAAGGGGCTTTGGTCGGTGTGGGCGCTCCATCGTGCGGGGCTGCAGGGCAGGGTGCTCGGTGCCGTGCGGGTCCATGCGCTCCTCATGCACTTGGGGAGCTTCCCGCGAGCTCCGGGGCGCCGGCTCCATCCCTCGTGCTCGGGAGGGTCCTTCCTGGATGCAGAAGGAAGGGCCCGGGCTCTGCTCCGCTCTTGGCACGGCTGCTCCGCGTGCTTCTCCTTAAGCGTTCCCAGCCGGCTTCAATTTGCTTCCCATTCCGCCGGCCCCGGAGCCGGCGCAGCTTGCTGATCAAAGCCGAAGCCGTTGGCTGACACCGAGGCCCTTCCAAAAGCAGGGGGGACACGGCCTGGCCGTGACCTCCACGAAACAGCAGCGCCCGTGGCCCGCTTATATATATATATATATACATAATGTATTTATTTATATATACGTCCACATATATGTGCAAGTACCGCAGCTGCTGGCCCCGGCTGGGGCGTGGGGCCGTCGCTGCAGCCCCAGCAAACAGGTCGGCCGCTCTTTGCTTGGGTCCTTTGATCCCCTCCTTTACTGTAGATAGGCAGGAGGCCACCCAGGGGTTGGGTCCTGCCGCGGGGTGCCTGGACACGAGTGGCCGGGAAGAGCCGGGAACGCGCGATGGGAGGCGGGAGCCCAGGGGCAGCTCCGGCTCTCTCCTTCCTGCTGCCGTGGGATCCTCCCGGAGGGCTCCCTCTGTTCTGGGCTGGGCTTTTCCTGGGATTTTAAGCCAGACGCTTCCCGAGCAAGGGACCTGGATGGGGCGGTGGCTTCGGCGTGTCCTTGTTTCGTGTTTGTGGACAGAAAGGGCCCACGTTATTCAAACTCGGGATTCAAATGCGGCTCCCCGAACGCAGAGGTTAAGGGCGGCCCTGGTGCCGCCGCGCACGTCTCCCCGGCAGCCGAAAGCCGCTCTCCAGACCCACGTTAAAGCGTTCCGGAGGACGGAGCAGGGCTGCTCCTGGGCCTGGCAAATTTAACGGGGGAGAGGGGCAGGTTTGGTATTTTCACGGATTAATCGTCATAAGGGGAGCACAAAGGGTAAGTGGGAACAATGTGGGTTTGGATGAAACTCCGGGCCCCGCAGCCGAGCCCGCTGAGGACGCGCGCGCCCCGACACCACGCAGAGCCGCCGCCAACGCCGAGCGCGCGGGACGGCATCCCGCGAGAAGCCGGATCCGACGGGATATCGATGCTAACTTCCAAGGGGTGCTCACAGGAACTGCAGGGGAAGCGGCAGCCGGAGCACGCCTGGGGCGGCAGCTCCGGGCGGGAGGCCCGGGAGCCTGTGGGCAGCGGAGGGTCCGTCCAGCCTGGGAACGGGGAGCGCCGTGGGGATGACGAACCGGGAGCGGAGGCGGTAACTGCCCCTGCTCGTGCCCGTGGAGCTGGAGGCTGCGGGACGAGGACGGGGAGGGGAGGCCGCAGCRGGGAAGCCACGGAGAAGGGTCCGTGGAGCGGAGGCCACGAGGAAGAGGTGACAGGGAAGAGGCCGCGGAGCAGAAGCCACAGGGTGGAGGCCACGGAGCGGAGGCCACGAAGGCCGCACCTTCCCTGGCCTCCACACTCGGGTCTCCTCCTCCCTCCGTCAAAACCAAGGCAGCTTGAAGCTCCTCCGAGAGCAGCAGGGAAAGCTTGGGCATCTCGTTTGCCTCCTTCCCGGGATGGGATGGAAATCCCAGCGGCTCCCTGCGCGGCAGGGCGCCCTGCAGGCCCTGCTGCCCCCCTTGCAGGCCCTGCTGCCCCCCTTGCAGGCCCTGCTGCCCCATCGCGGGCGCAGCCTCCCAGCCCATGGGGTGGCACAGGGGGCTGCACCCCACCGCCCCCCTCCCTGTCACAGCGACTCGGCGGATTACCGGGCTGCAAAGCTGATATAAAAGATTTCTTTTAAAGTCACAGATAGATCTCAATAAATAATGAGCTCAGTGTCTGAGGCTGCTTCACAGAGATATTAGACTATAAAAAAAYTTAAATGGCTGTTACTTAAAGTAAAATAAAAGAAAAAAATCCCTGTAGTGCACTGCATAGAAACAATACCGGGAGAGAGGATGGGAAGCTCCGTCTCCAGGAGGAAGAAACACTTCCAGGCGCCGTGTCTTCGTACCCGGCCGCAGGGAGTTTTTGAGCTGCGGGTCTGCACACGCTTGCAGGGAGCGGCCGCTGCCTGCATGGCAGAGCCGAGGGTCCGGCTGTCACTGCTGCGCGGCGGGAAGGGCCCGCGGGAGCGCTCCCGAGCGGAGCCGGCGAGCTGCCGCCCGGCCCGCGCGGGGGGAGAGGCAGAGCTCCGTCCTCCTTGGCACGGGCCGAGGGCTCGGGAGCGGGGCGCTCTCCTCACGGAAACGGAGGCTGTTGCTCCCAATCCCAGGCAGCCTCGTGCACAGAGCTGGGCTCCTGGACACGTGGGATGGGACCCGGCAGCCGGGCAGGCTCTGGGCAGCCACACGTGGAGCARGGTGGGATGCTGAGGCGGGATGCGGGATAAAGCATCGCCTTTTCCCGGGAATGCTGCAGGGCCGAGGCCTCGTGCCGCAGGCGCAGACCCTGGAGCACCTGGAGCTGCAGCGGGGCCGGCCTCGCTGTCCCCTGCCCCGCAGTGTCCCCTGCCCCGCAGTGTCCCCTGCCCCGCAGTGTCCCCTGCCCCGCGCTGTCCCCTGCCCCGCGGTGTCCCCGATGGCCGGGGCGGCTCGTGGCTCGCGCCGGGTGCAGGGCCCGGCTCGGCAGGGCCCGTCGCAGCGGGCGAGAGGCTGCGAATCCACCGAAGAGCAGCACCCGAGGGGAAGCCTCCGGCCGCTCCGTTCRGCTTTATTCCAGTTTAAGTTCCTTGTTATCAATGCAGCTTGTCCACCCCTTCCTTACGATGGCAAACGAGGTGGGTTACTCTGTGTTTCCTGCGTGTGGGAGAGGCCCAAAGCTGAGGACGAGGGGGCAGCGACGCAGGGGATGGGGGCCCGTTCCCGGCCGGCTGCACCGCACGGTGCCGGCACCGGCAGGGCCACCTCCTGCGGGATGCACAAAACCCACCTGGTTGCCAAACAATCAATATCTTCCTTCCTTTTAATGCACAGGAACCGGGGGGCTGGGGGCGGCGCTGCTTGTTTGTTCCTGTTTTGTTTTTCCCCGGCAGCGTGCATTCCATATCCGTTCCAACCCCGCCCGCCCGGGGGGATTTACGGCCTCTATCCACTTTTATTGTTGATACAGATCTTTATCTGCCCCGGGCTTATAACTGACATTTAAATTACACTGCAAACAATGAATCAATATTTATGGATTACTGGTCCAATACATTCGCCGAGCGGGTTGTTATGGGATTCGGTCTCCCAGCACACGGGACAATGAGGCCAAGGTCAAGGCTTTGTGTGACGAGGACGAGGCGCAGCCAGCAACCGCCAGCCCCGTATCGACGGCCGGGCAGGAATGCGCTTCTGCTGGCCATTTAGCCGCGCGCATTGAGCGCTTTGTTAATTTGCCCATTCTTGTCATTTTCCCGCTGATAATTGCTCATAATTTAGAGGCGGGCGCCTGGAACGGTTCCGCTGCCCGTAGCAACCCGGGGCCGGCAGCCAGCCTGGCCTGGGAGCGCTGGGATTCGGGCTGGGGCTCCCGGCTCGGGAGCAGCTCGCACACATCCCCGCGCTCCGCTCCGCTCCCCTGCTCCGCATCGCTTCCCAGCCCCGGTTTGCCCATGGAAATGGGTTTTCCCCCTCCAGCAGCGGGATGTCTCATGGTCTCCTTGCCAGGGATAGGGACCGCTCGGCCTTGGGGAGGACTTTGCCTGCGTCCCTCCAGCCGCCATCAGGAGTCCTGCCTGCAAGAGAGACCTGCTTGCCTCCTTTTCCCCCCTTTTTTTTTCCCTTTTTTTCCTCCCTTGGAGACGTGCTGGTTTCTCCCGCTTCAGCGCTGTATTTTATTGATGAAAACGCTGAAGATTGCTAAACCTGAGCTTCGGGCTCCCCGGGTGCCCCCGGCCGCGGGCCCGAGGTCAAGGCAGAGCCGCCGAGGGAGGCAGAGGGCCCCGAGGAGCCGCCGCGGGCTCCGGCCGCGCCGGGCGGCCCCAGCCGGACAGCGGGGGGGCCGAGGCGGGGGCTTCGCCTGGTGCCGCTCCCCCTGGGGGCCGCGTTTGTCCCTCTGGTGGAACGCCCCGTGGGGGGCTCCAGGACCAGCTTCAGGGGTGTTGTCCCCGCGCCTCCATTTATTTGCACTAAGACAGTCCCGCGGCGGCGGCTCGGGCCGGTTCCCCCCCTCGGCGAGCCCAGGCCTCTTTGTCCCTCCCCGCGGTACCAACGTGCAGCGTAGGTGGGTTTAGGACCTGCTAATCCCCCGCTGTAATTACGGCCCCCCAGAGCCCCGGCTGGAGCGCGCGGAGGCCCCGCGCGCCGTCAAAGCCGCCCCGGCCCGCGGGGAGGCCGCCCGCGGGCCCCGCCGCCTCCGCGGCCACCCCCGGAACAGATAAACGGGCCGGGGCCGCCGCGGGGCTCGGCAGCCTCCTCCCCCCGCCGCCGTCCGCGAGCGAACGAGGATGAAACCCAAACGGCGCGGCGGAATAAGCCCCCATTCAGCCCTGAAAGGATTATTCTAATTACTTTGATTATTAAAGATCAGACAGCTTTTTTTTTCCCCCCCTGCTTTTTCCCCCTCCCTCTCTTCTCCAGCGCGGGAGCAAAGCGGCCCCGAAAGACAAATCCGCGCTGGGAATTGGAGAAGGTCTTAAGTAAACAGAGGGGACAAATGAGTTGTGTGACAGATACACAAGGCCTCTGTCCGCGGCCCTAATCAGGCGGCCCTACCGCCGCCTCCCCGGGGCCGCGCCTTTTGTGCCGCCTCAATAGGGGCTAAATAGCCCCAAAAGCGGAGCCGGGCGCCCGGGCCGCTTTTCTCATGCAGATGCGGCCGCTCCGCCCTTTGTGCGCGCTCGGCCGCCGCTCTCAAGCTGCGCGCGCGGCCCCGCGGCCCCCCAGCCCCATGGAGCGCGGCCCCCCAGCCCCACGGAGCGCGCGGCCCCCCAGCCCCGCTGCACTCCAGCCCCGCGGCCCCCCAGCCCCGCTGCGCCCCTCGCCGCTGGGGGGGCCGCCCAGATGGTCGCGCCCGCGCCGCCCCCGGCGCTGCTTGTTGCTGCTGCGGGCTGTTAATTTGCGCGGCGGCCTCATTAGGGCTAAACCACCAATTAATGGCCTTTGTTCTCCCTAAATGGCCGGTTCCTAAACAGTTCTGCCGCCGCGGCGGGCGCGGAGCTGCAACGCAGCCGCCCCGCAGCACCCGGCCCGGGGCAAGCGGGAGGGGAGCGCGGCCAACCCCGGCGGTGCCAGGGACACCAGCAACGCCAGGGACACCAGCAATGCCAGGGACACCAGCAATGCCAGGGACACCAGCAATGCCAGGGACACCAGCACCGGCAATGTCAATGACACCAACACCAACACAGGCAATGCCAATGACACCAACCTGGTGATGCCAATGACACCAACACTGGCAATGCCAACACCGGCAACGCCACCGGCACCAAAGCCAACACTGTCACCACCAACGCCACCAGTGCCAACACCACCAGTGCCAATGCCACCAACCTCAGCAATGCCAGCACTGCCAATGACAACACCTTCAATGCCAATGACACCAACGTCAGCAATGCCAACACCTGCCATGCCAATGGCACCAGTGCCAACAGAGCCAAAGCCAGCACCACCAAAGCCAACACTGCCAAAGACAACGCTGTCACTGCCAATGGCTCCACCTCCAAAGCTGCCAGTGTCACCGGTGCCAATGCCAACAGCACCAAGGCCAGCAGTGCCAGTGCCAACAGCGCCAACACCAACGGCAACAGTGCCAGTTGCACCGCTGCCATAGCCAATGCCAACACTAACACCAATAACACCAACACGACCAAAACCAATGCCACCAACACCGCCCATGCCACCAACACCGCCCATGCCACCAACACCAATGCTGCCAACAACGCCACCAATGCCACCAGCACCGCCAGCGCCAGCACCGGTGCCGCCCTCGCGGCCCTCCGGGTGGTCTCCGGTGCCATCCCGGCGCGCGAGGCTCTTCCCCGGAGCGCCGCGTGCCGCCAGCAGGCACCGAGCGGGGCTGAGACACAGGCRGCCTGGAGGCTGCCGCGGCCGCGGGGAGACACGAGGAGAATCCAGGAACCTTTCCCGGCAGGCAGGACGTGCCAAAACAAGGAATTTTTCCAGTCATCCCCACATGCTTAAAATGAGTTTTGTTTCTCTCTCTTTTCTTTTTTTCCCCCTTTGTCTGCACTCCATTATGGTTGTATCTGATTATGGGTGCGCTCAGGCCAAGAATATCTTGTGGCTTGTGTTTTCCAGCTTGGTCGCCCAATTTGCAGCCGCGCTGGAGAGTCCTTGACTGTCTCTTAGCAATCTGATGCCAGCAAGTGTCAGCCTTTGTCTGGCCGTGACGCTAGGGCGACCACTTAGCCTCGCTTGACATTCCTGCAGCTCGGCCTTTCTTTGGGGGGCGGAATGCCCAAGGTGGGGCTACAAAACCGCTTGCATTTTACCAAAAAAGAAAAAACCAAACCCAAACCCTGCCGCAMTGGGGCGGCTGTCGAGGCTCCTGGGCTCGCTTGCTCCCTCAYGGACTGTGACTGGAATTAATTGTCAATGGGCCTTGGATGTGCATGGGGGCAGGATTGCTCTTTTAAAGCTGCTCYGGAGGGGATGGGAGTACCGGGATGCACCGGAACGGACCCGGGAATGTCATGCAGAGCTGCAGTTGATGCAGGGATGGCCCCTGGTTGCAGCAGCTCCCCTGTGGAAGCGCCATTCCCAGGATCCCTCCTGCTCCATGCAAACCCCCTCCAGTCGAGAGGCCTTGCCCGCCCGGCGGGGAGCGTGGTCCTGCTTGGACGGGCCGGCGTTCCTAACAAAACCCAGGCTCGCTCCGCACTGGCAGCCAAGCCAAGGCGCCGCTCGCTGCGCGCTCGTGTGCAGGACGAGCCCTTGGAGCGAGCAGCATCCTGGCGCTCTGCCCCTCGTGTCCCGGAGCAGGGAAGGGGCAGGACCGGCTCGCTTGCTCAGGATGGAGCTCGCGGGAGCAGCGGCCCATCCGGGAGTCCCGGTTCCCTCCCCAGCCCTTGCTCCGAGCAGGGCCCTGCGGACACTTGYTTTGGTGCATCCCGGAGCTCTGGGCAGCTCCGGGTTGGAAAGCCGGCCCTTGCCGGCGCTCGCAAAGGGCACACAGGGTGACCCGGGTAATTAGAGCCCGTCAGCCGGATATCGATCCTGGGAAAGCAGCGCATCGCCTCGTACGGGACTCAGTTAATAGGGAAGCAGAGGGGGACGGTGCAATTAGTGCCAATCAGCGTGAGCTTGTGACGCCCTGGAGGGGGTCCCGATCCGCCCGGGAGAGGGGAATGCGGCAGCCGGAGGCGCTCRACGCTGGAGTGAAGCAAAAGGGCGTTTAACCCAGCCAAGTGCAGGGCTCCTTGTGCGGGGCACACGAGGCTCCCGATCGGGGACRTGTGGAGGAGGACGGGCACGGAGGCAGCCCTGTTCACGCTTTATCCCGTYGCACAGCCTGATTAGCCATGAAGTGCCTTGGGATGCAAAAGCTCCAGAGAGCAGAGCAGTTTCCCGTTGGATGCAGAGCAGGGAGTGAGGCGGCTTCCCTTGGGAGGCAGCAGCGGCTTCCCTTGGGATGCAAAGGCCCGGAGCAGGGMTAAGCCCGGAGCAGGGATGGCACAGGCACCGTGTCCCGCTCCACCCTGGCTCTGGGGACCCTCCTCGGAGCCGGGCGCAGGGCTGGCCCCACGGTGCCACCGGCCCGGCCCCGCCGGGGAACCTCCGCTTTCAAGTGCCGGGCCGGTTATAAAGCCGTCACCGATGATTTGCTCGTGTTTTCTGAACTGTCGTTAAAAATTTATAGTCAGGACAAAATGTAAGAGGGAGGGGAGGGGAAAATAAAGAAAAGCGCTGGTGTTTTCCGCGGCGCTCTCCATAAATTAGCGCGCTCGGCGTTCCAGGGTGGTCCGCGGGGCCGGAGCCAGGAGCGCGGGCGGCCAGGGAGCCGGAGCGCCGGGTTGAGGGTGCGGAGCCGGGAGGGGGAAGMGGCTTTTGGAAGGAAAYGGGCACAAAGTGGGGCGGGTGGGGGGCTGCAGGGGCCTCCTCCCATCCCGGACGCCGGGGCCCGCACGCTGCTCCATGCGTTTCCATGCACGCAGCTCCGCTGCCCTGGGAGCCGTCCCCGGGGCCGGGGTGCCGCTCGGGTGCCAGGCTGGCGCCCRGCCCCTTCGCCCCGTTTTCTGCCTCTTGCTCCCGGCGCAGGAGCCCCGGCCCGCGCGGCCTCCCTGGCACCACGGGGTGTCCATGTGCAGGCAGGGGGAGGGCCCCGCGCCCGGCACGGCGCGTCCCGCCTGCGCGGATGAACGGATCGCGCCGCGGCCGTCCACGGCCTGGCCCGCTTACACAACAAAAACTGGGATAATAAAACAGCTCTCAGTGGCAAAATGGGACGAAATGGCCTCGCTGTGCCCGCCTGGGCTGAGCCTGCCTGGCGAGGCCGGAGCCTCCCTTTCCCCCCGTATCGGTCCTCATCCCCCCCGCTGTGAGCATCKGCTGCACCGGGAGCCTCATCCCGGCCTCGCTGCTCCCCAGCTCTGCTCCCGCCTGCGGYGAGCTGGGCGGGGTGTGAGCTCCGGAGTGCGCGTGTGCCCGTGCACAGTGTGCACCATCGCCTGTGCACGCAGCGCACGCTATCCACCATGCATGCAGCACGTATGATCACCTGTGCACGCAGCACGTGCTATCTGCCGTGCATGCAGCACGCGTGCACACAGCACACGCCATCCACCATGCATGCAGCACGCATGATCACCTGTGCACGCAGTGCGCACTATCCATCATGCATGCAGAATGCATGATCGCCCATGCATGTAGCACACGTTATCCACCACGCATGCAGCACATGTGATCACCCGTGCACACAGTGCACACTATCCACCATGCATGCAGCACACGTGATCGCCCATGCATGCAGCACACACTATCCACCATTCATGCAGCACGCATGATCGCCCGTGCATGCAGTGTGCACTGTATGCTGTGCATGCAGCACGCGTGATCACCCGTGCCCGCCGCGCGTGCTCTCGGCTCGCTCGGCACCTCCGCGCTGCCGGGGCGGAGCGGGCTGCGCGTTCCTGCGCGACACTAACCCGGCGTTGTGGCGAGCCGCGTCTGCTCCGCATTAGGGYGCCTAATTCCCCCGGATTGTTTCATCTCGGCTCAGCAGAAATAATGAATCTTTCTTTACAAGCCGAGCTGGTGAGCAGCCAGCTTCCTCCGGGGCGATTCCTGGGTAGTGTTGATCCCGCTGGAATTCACCTTGGGAAAAAAAAAAAAGAAAGAAAGAAAAAAGGGAAGAGAACCCCCCGTTCAAACCTCCGCGACGCTCCTGTTCAGGACGGGGCGCTCCTCMGCCCGGGCCTCTGCTGCTCGTGCCGATGGAGGCCCCTCAGCAGCCTCCCCGCCGCTCTGTTTACCTGTTTACTGATCAACAGGGGTTAAGCTGGATTAGCGCTCGCCTGTTGCCGCTGTTTCTGCGGGAGCCCCGGGTGGGCGCTGGGCTCGTGGTGCCGCCGCTGCGCTCTGTGATGCCCTTCCCGCGTGCACACAAAGCGGGAGCGAGCG
>PTEX01000325.1:34460-116971 GCA_003342815.1 Eudromia elegans
TGAAGCTCCGCGTTCACCCGCGACCATCCGGATCGCGCGGCCACAAAGGCCGGAGCGGGGCGGGGGCGGCGCGGCGGGCCCGCGGAGCCCAGGGCGACCCCCGGCTTCCGCACCGGGGCCGGGCCGCGGGGCCGGGTCCCCCAACAAGGGCCCGGTTCGATGTGCGGAGGGTCCCCCTGCAGCGCGGCCCTTCCCCACAGGCCGGGGCGGATGGGGCCGCTCGGCCCGGTTCGTTTGGGCCCGGCCCGGTTCTCCCGGTTCGGTTGGGGGGGGGGGGGAGCAGCAGCTCTCCGGCACAAAATGGCTCCTCTCCCGCACGTCACACGGAGCCTCCCCGCCCCACGTGGGGCCCTCCGGACCGCCCGTCCATCAAAGCGGCGGCGCGGCCAATGGGAGGAGCGCGCGGGGGGCTCGCGGCGCGCCATTGGCGGAGCGGCGGCGCGCTGCCCCCCCCGGCGGCGGCGGCTGTCCGTCAAGGGCACGTGGGGCGGGCGCGCTGACAAATGCCGCCGCTTTCCAGCCTCCCGCTTGCAAATACTGCTCGGAATGGCTGCTTAATTAGCTCTGAATGGCGCTTCCTCCCAGCTCAAACAATCTGTCACGACCATGTGGCAGAGAGGAGCCGCGCACAAAAAAGCCAGCGGAGGCTAAATATCAATTTGATTTGGTGTATCAAAGGAATATTTTATTTTTCTCCCTAGTAATGAAACGTATCAATTTAAATAATAAAAGGTAAAAAAAAAAAATTAAATGAAATAAATAAAAGGGGAAAGCCCCTCTCCCCGCGCGGAGCGGAGCGGCGCGGGTGGCTCTGCCTCCCCCGGGCCCACCGGAGCGGGCGGCGGCGCGGGGCGCTCCCCGTGGGCCGGCCGGGCGGTCCGGGCCGGGGGTCGCGGTTCAAACGGCGCCGGCCCCGCTCTAATTGGGCCGTTTCGGCTGTTTATGGGACACGCCGTGTCAGGGTCACTCGCTGCCGCCGCGCCGCCTTCCCATTGGCCGCCGCGCCGGGGGCCGCCGCGCCCCACGTGGGCCCGGCCGCCCGCAAGACGCGGCGCGGAGCCGCCGCGCCAGGAGCCGGAGTGGAGGCGGCCGCGCCGCCCCCGGCCGCCCCCTCCCGGCGGCCGCTCCCTTGTTCCTTCGGGCTCCCTCTTTCCCCTCCTCACCTCCCGCGGCGCGGGAATCTCCCCCCTTTTCGCCTTTCCTCGCTCCCCACCCCGTTTTATCCCGTTTTCCCCGCCGTGCCGCTGGCTCCGCGCGCGGTGGCTGCACGGGCCTGGGTGCGAGCCCTGCGACGCGGCCCGCTCCCGTTGTGCGCGCCCCAGCACGGGGGTCCGGCGGCCCCAGCACGGGAGTCTGGCGGCCCCAGCACGCGGGTCCGGCGGCCCCAGCACGGGGGTCCGGCGGCCCCAGCACGGGGGTCCGGCGGCCCCGCGAGCCCCGGCTTTGGTTTATTAAAACCCACGCGCCGGGAGGGCGAGCGAGGGCTGCAGGCGGGAGGAAACGAGCGGCTTCCCATCGATTCCAGAGCCGCTCAAAGGCGTCCCGGGAACCCACCACCATCTCCTCCTACTGCGCCTTTTCTGCGCCTTTTCTCACCAGGACGAGAAAAAGGCTCCGTGGGCAAAGCGAGGGGCCTGGAGCCCCACGCGGGAGGCCTCGACACGCGGGGCCATTGTCGGTGACGCCGCCAGCAGCGGCGGGAGGGGGCCAGCGGCCGGGGCCCAGGCGTCCGGGGCGGCAGCGCCCACCTGCCCTGCCCTCCCTCCCCGGGGCCGGCCGCGCCGCCCGGGCCCTTGTTGCGCGCTGTCTAATTACAGATATTATATTGCAAATGGCTTTTGGGCCTGCTAATGCTATTGCTGGTGTTATTCTTCCACTTGTTAATTATAACCAATTTGTTTGGGATGCCTTCCCAGTTTTGGTCTGTATTTGCACGCCCGCTCCCGTGGGGCGGCTGTGACTCAGCAGTTTCGCTCGGGGATGACACTGCGCGGCGCTCCCGGCCGGAGGGATGCGCGCGGGATGCGCGCGGGATGCACACGGGATGCACACGGGATGCGCTCAGGATGCGTGCGGGATGCACGCGGGATGCGCTCGGGATGCACACGGGATGCGCGCGGGATGCGCGCGGGATGCGCTCGGGATGCGCGCGGGATGCGCGCGGGATGCGNCGCGGGATGCGCTCGGGATGCGCGCGGGATGCGCGCGGGATGCGCGCGGGATGCGCTCGCGCCGCCGGGGACGCCCAGGGCGCCGCTCCCTTTCTGCCTTCCGCCGTTCCCGCCGGCCGGGAAGCGGCTCCCTCCCGCCCGCGGCTGCAGCTCGGTTGTTTGGGGCGGGAGCACCGCGGCGGAGCGGCCGCTCGAGTAGCCCCGTACACACATTAGAGTCTATTTGCACTTAAAAGAAGTGGGAGGTTTTAAAGCAGCCTCTGGCCAGATAGTCATTGTATAAACAAGAGCTGTTAACTCCTACTTGATAGCGGCGATAGCGCCAGGAAGGAAAACAGCCCCGCGGTGTCCCGMGCAACCCGGCACGACGTGGTTTGGGTCTGGGCAGGAGAAGAGCCGCCCCAAAGCCCCGCGAGCGCCGCGCGGCCCGGCCCGGGGCGGCGGGAGGAGAGCGGGGCGGCGCGGGGCTGGAGGCCACCGCGATGGGCGGCGGGGCCGCCCTCCGGAGCCGGCGGGGCCGCTCCAGCCGCCCCCACTCAGCACCTCGTCCCCGCGCGCTGCCAGCCCCTCTTATCGCGGCCCCACAGGAGCTRCGGCGCTCCCGGGGCCGCTCGCGCYGCGCTCTGCGGCTGATCCAATGTCCAAACAGGCTCCCCCTGGGATCTGCGAGCTCCGAGCGGGGGGACGTCCCTGCTGACGGCGCTGCTTTCGGCTGCAGCGAGGGCGGCTCGGCGGGAAGCTCTGCTGGGAATCTGGCGGGAATCTCTGTTGGGAATCTCTCCTGCAGGATCCCGCTGCCCAGGAGCCCAGTGAAGCCCAGGCGCGGCGGGAGCCGCCGGGGCCGCTCGCTCGGGTGGCAGCTCTTGCTGCCGGAGAAGCGGCCGCAGCCTGCGGGAGCCGCGGCCTGCGGGAGCCGCGGCCTGCGGGAGCCGCGGCCTGCGGGATCCACGGCCCAGGGCAGGCGGAGGAGGAGCCGCCGGAGCTCCGGGCTGCCCTCTCTGCTCCCTGCGTGGCCGTTGGCCAGCATGCTCCGTACAGACCCGTCTCTCCAGGGCGGATCCAAACCCCGGGATCAACTCTCCCACAGGGATGATGGGGGAACGGGGGCTCCAGAGCCTATCTGCCCTCCAGTGCATCCCTTGGCCTTGCCTGGACACCTTGGAGCCCGGGGCCATGGGGCCTCCTCGGAGCTGCAGGGACCTTGGCCATGCCCAAGGCTCATGAGCCCTCGGAGTCGCTCCGTATCCTTAGGGACGCTGTGTGGGAGGTGTYGGGAATGGGGCCTCCACAACCCGCAGGCCCAAAGGGAGACGCTGCCACCAGCCGCGTGTGCCCAGACCAGGAGAAACCTCCCGCCCAGCGGCGGAGGCTCCTGCTTCTCCCTGGGAGCGCAAGCAGGGCCTGGCGCTTACAGACCTCATCTGCCCAGGGGTGCTCCTATCACTGCCCTTCCCACTCCCTCTGGCATCATCCGCCTTGGAAAACCCATCCCAGGGATCACCCRAGCAAAGAGGCATTGGGAGGCGCTGAGGCAAGCGGAGCTGCAAGCAGCTGGGCGAGGATGAGGATGAGGATGGGAGCGGAGCCCTCGGCGGGGTTGTGCCCTGGGATGGGGCAGGATGACGGGGCGGACGCGGAGCCGGCGAGTCCCGACACCCTGCGGCTCGTCCCGGCTCGCACAGGAGCGAAGCCTCCCGCCGAGCGGCAGGGAAATGCAAACGCCCTCCAAAGACGCTGTTAATTGTTAAACCGCGTTATTCGGGGGTAATAATCCCGGGAACACCTTGTTCGGCGAAAATGAGGCCAAAAGCTCCCGGGTCGCGGCGGCRGGAGGGGAGGACGTGCCGCCTTCGTGGGCTGCTCGGCGGGACGAGCGCGGCCTCCATGTCCTGCGGGATCCACCGGCTCCCGCGGCGCTTCCCGCCAGCCACCACGGGAAGGGGAGGAGGAGGAGGAGGAGGGCGAGGAAGGCCGGCCCAGGCAAACCGGCTGCGGCGCTCGGCAGCGTGGGGGGCCCTGGAGCTCCGGAGCAGGGAAGCAAGCAGGGAGCGAGCAGGAGGAAGCAGGAGTGAGGCAGGAGCAAGCAGGGAGGGAGCAGGGAGCAAGCAGGGAAGCGAGCAGGATGGAGCAGGAGCGCGCTCGCAGTCCTAGAGCCCTCGGAGCGGCCCACGGGCTYTGAGCGCTCTCCGGGCGCGCGGGTTTGGCACCCGCCTTTGTGGTTGTGCCCGGCTGTAAGGGCTCATTAAAGGATTGTATAGGAGAGCGGATGGGAACAACGAGGCCAAGGTGGGATTTCTGACATCCTACAAAAGCAGGAAGAGTCAAAGCAGATTTGGGCTTCCCCAGCTCTGGRACAGGGTCACCTGCTCACGACTTTGGGCATAAGTGCGAGGAGGTGACATTGTCGTGGCTGGGCATCCCAGACCCCCCGACTCTCAGGAATGCCTGACCAGGTCCTGCCGCCTTCCCAAGAGGAATCCCATGGGAAGAGCCCAGGATGCGGCGCAGGACTCCCCTCCCTGCCCAGTCCCTGCTCACCCCTCCCCTCRTCAGGAGCTCCCACAACCAGACAGRAGCCTCCTGCTCYGGAGCCTCTGGAGCCGGAGCTGCGGCTCCCGCGGCTCGGAGCCGCCCCGGAGCAGCACGCGGGGCTCCGAGATTTACACCGTGCTTTTTTAGCAGTTTTCAGTATATTTCAATAGTTAATAAAAGCGAGCGCAGCCCTGTGTAAAGGTAATAGATTACAATCTCGTGTGTTTTACTAGCACTCAGTGTGTTCATCTAACACCTAATACGTTAGAGCTGGAATCTATGAAAAGCACTTTGTGGAGATTAAAAGCAGATTTATCACAGATGTGCCTCAACATTATGCTTGGCTTGAACCATTAGACTCCTGCAGTTTAAAGGTTAGGCTTTAATGACTTCAAGGAAGTCGGTTACTTTTTAAGGCTTTAAATAAGCAGCTAAGATACTAATGCCATTTAGCAAACAGGGAGGACGGGTTGGGAGCTGCTCCCGGCGCGTCCCGGCGCCCGCTCCGCTCKGCTCCGCTCGGCTCGGCTGCTCGAGGGGATCCGTGCTCCGCTCCACGGGGGCCCTTCCCCAGGGAAGCTCCGCTCCCAGGGCTCGGGAAGCGGCGGCAGCGACTCGGGCCGCCCCGTCCCTGCTCCCCGGCTATTCCCCAGACGCTCATCCAGATCATCGCTCCAACTCCAGCTCTCACTTTGTCCCTAGACAASAGATTCGGGTTCGTGTTCGCTCCTTGCACGGGCGACCGAGGCCGCCCCACCTGCACGGGGCGTCTTCCCGCCCCGCATCCCCAGGGAGGCGCCGGCCCCGCCCGGGCGCTGGGAACGGGAAGGTCCCTGCCAGCTCCTTGCAGGATTTGCATGGCCCGGCGCCTCGTCCTCAGGGCTGCAAAGGAGCTTYGCTCCATAGGGAAACTCCACAAGGGCTCCGTTCCCAGGCGCTCCCTCCCCGCCGTCTCGCGGGCCCTCAGAGCATCGCTGGGCACAGGGCACAGCCCGGGCGGCCCCGGCCCCCCACGGCCCCCCGGCCCTCCAGGCGGGAGAGGAAGGCGCTGGGAGGAAGGAGCAGGAGCCGGGAAGAGCCGGGAGGTGCCGATTCCTCCCTCATTAATTATTGCATTTGTTCCCTGATTCCACCTGTTCTCACGACGTCTTTCCCGCACGGAGGCTTCTCGCAGCAGATTAAAGTGCCCTTTTATCATCGCTCTGAAGGGCGTTTCATAAGGGAACATTAGTTCTCCTACATTATTCTCACACATGATGGAAAGTGTCTGTTTAAGACCTTAGACAGCAGCCGGGTTGATCTGAGGCGCGTCAGCCCGGCCGGGCTCCGTGCTCCCCGGAGCATCCCGCACATCCAGGACGGGGAAACGCCGGGACCGGGTGCCCGGGGTCACCTGGGTGCTCAGGGACCAGGGCACTCGGGTAGCCCAGAGGGGCTGCAAAGCGCCGGGACCCGTGCGGACAGCGGGAAGGGGCCGGTTTATGGAAGGGGGCTCAGGCTGTCCCGTCATCTGCACGCCCTGCAGGAAAACCCGGAGCCGCAGAGATCCCCACAACGTGACACACAAAACGTGCATCTTTTATTTCCCCTTCTTTTTTTTTCCTCCTCCCCGTTGAAACCATTTCTACAGGAGGAAAATGACATTTTAGAGCGCTCTCAAATACAAACCGTGCCCTRTCTCCGGGCTTTGCCGTGCTCAGCGGAGGCCGCACGTCAAGGGGAGGGTCCCGGCTCCCTCCCGTGCGGACGGCACCAGGGGGGAGCCGGCGCTCACGGCGACGCCGGAGCATCCGCGCGAGCCGGAGGGCAKGGAAGTCACCGCCCCATCGTCGGCACTGCTGCCCCACGTGGGAATTCCGGCTCTGCTCCCGCTCCCGGTGCCACTGGTTTGGCAGGAACGGGCACAGATGGAGGCGGCCGCGCCGGGAGGAGCCGGATCCTCCAGGAGGCCAGRCCGGGAATGTCCCTGCCTCCCAAGGCAGCCCTTTCCCACCTCATATCCCGGGCCTGGCACGTCCATCCAGCCCCACTGTGCTGCTGCTTCCTCAGACCTGGATTAACYACCCTGGGAAACCCTGTGGCTCATCCGGGCATCCCATGAGCCTGGAGCGCCTCCCGCTCCCACTGGCGCCTCCCGCACGGAGCACCAGCTCCCGAGCCCCCCGGCTCGTCCCTCCCGGGCCACCCGGCCCTGCAGCCCCGGCTCCCGCGGGCAGCACAGCACACCCGACACGGGAGCGGCTGCTCTTCCCAGAAGGAAAGCAGCAGAACACGGGAGCGGGAAGCGCCCGGCCTAGGTGGCTCCTTCCCTCCATGGAGCCTCAAGGCGCTGGTGGCTTGGGAGGCTCCATCCATGCGGCCCCCATGGGAATGGGAAACGCGCTGCAGCGTCGGCGGGGACGAGGGGCAAGCAGGGAGTGCCCACCTGCCCCGTATCCCACTGGAGCATCCAGGGCCGGAAACACGCCAGGCAGGAGCAGCAAGGGAGCCGGGGGCAGCCCAGGGCACCGTGGCGGTGCCTAGCCCGATGCTACCACGGCGTCCTCCCTCCCTGGACCTCAGGGAGCACCCGGGCCACGGTTAACCCCAGCTCCGGATGCAAAACACCTCCCAGCCCCGGGCATGCGGCCGGGATGTCGAAACCGCACATGGGAGCAGCCGGGATCCAGCAAAGGCAGCGGCAGCACCAGCGGCGGAGCAGCCCCGGGCAGCAGAGGTGGCCGCAAACCCTCGTGATGCTCCCGAAGGCAACGAGCTCCAAGGCCTCGGAAGCAGGAAGCAGCCCCGGGATGCGGRATGCTCCTGCCTGGGTCACTGCGTTTCACCACAAAGCTCCTGCCCTTGCTCCCTGCGGTCACGACTCAAACCGGGAAGCTCCCGGGTCCCGGGGCGATCCCACCTGCCCGCAGCCCCCCCGGAGACCCGGATCCCTGCAGCGACGAGGCCGCTCCGCTGGTGACACCCGCGGCGGTGGCAGCTCCGCCGACGCGCAGACGGGCGCCTGGAGCGAGACGCTGCTCCGGAACGTCTGTGACGTCTAATTATAGTCGGAAGGGGAGAGAAATAAATCTTGGCATCTCCAGGAAACATATGGGATCCCCAAGGAGACAACCGAGGTGGGAGATGGGAGGGAAAGGGGGAGCAGGGCTGGAGCTGCGCKGGTAGGACCGGCCCCTGCTGCGGTCGGAGGCTGCGTCTGTGTCGGGGACCCCTCTGTGCCGGCGGCGCCTCCGCTTCGGGTGGACGGGGCCACATGAGCACCCGGAGCCCAGCGGAGTGCGCGGAGGGTCCTGTGATGGGGACGGGGACGAGCGCTCGGAGCCCAGCCRAGCGAGCGGAGGGTCCCGCGTCCACGAGGGAAATGGGATGGATACTCCCCATCCTGCACACCCAAGTTTCTTCCAGGTGAGATCTAGGAGCATTACGGATCATGGAAAAACACAGATCCCCCCAAAACAAGGGGATGGTGCTGGTGCACAACAGATGGGCCACCAGCTGCGGCAGGAGGAGCGAGCACGCTGCGAGCATCCCGGGAAGCGCATCCCTCCCATCCCAGCTGTTCCAGAGCACAGAGCCGGGAGGGACTCGTTTTCCCCCAAAATCTCRAAATCCTCATGACGACTGAGCAGGGAACCCCCCGGGAACAAGGGAACGCCCTGGGAGCGGGGGCTGCTGCATCCCATGGGACCACGCGGGATGGGGAGGAGGGGGACGCTGGCACCCGGAGCAGGCAGCCGGGATGGATGTGGGTCTGTGGAGGCCCCTCGACGCCACAGGCAGCACCGGCAGCCCCGCGCGGGACAGGCCCATAGGGTACAGGACGCTCTCCCTGCTCGTGAGCCAGGCCTGGGAAGCGTGGATCCCATAGTGCGGATCCCGCAGTGCGGCCCCAGCGAGCAGGCAGGAAAGCGCTTTCCTTCTCCAGGCCCGGTTACCCACCCTGTAATCGACACAATTATCATCTTTCACTGSTCTAATAATATCTATCGAACGCTACAAATCCTCGTTCTCGGCCAAGGCCGGCCCAGGAGCAGGGCAATTTCCAAGCGCTAACAGGATCCACGCTGCCCAGGGGATCGATGCGGAGCCCTCGCTCAGGGAAGCGGCTTGGGGATGTGGGAGCAGGGAAAACACATCCTATCCCATCCCATCCTGGAGAATACCCAGGAGTGGAACCTGGCTCGGGAATACCCCTGTGGAGCAGGGCTCTCCTCCCACGCTCCGGGCTCGCTCGGGACACGCGCGAGAGCTCGCAGGGATTCCCATCCCTGGGCAGCCTCTTCCTCCCCAGGCTCCGCTCTCACCTGCTGAGCGGGCAGCCCACCACGCTCAAGCCTGGCATACCTCCGTGCTGGGATGTCCTCTCCGTATGCATACACGTACACACAGGGYGATGGGCAGCAGCCCACAGCAAGGCGCAGAGGCCTGGGGAGCAGGAGAGGGGAGCAGCCARTTCCGGCTCTGAGGAAGACGCGCCTCTTCACTTAGGAGAAAGAGATTAATTTTAGTTATATTTTGGCTGCCTCAGGGCATCCGAGCCACGCGCACGGACACGTGGAGCGGAATTCCCACAGGAAGGGGCACCCACTGCCTCCCGCTCCCGGGGACACCTCCCTCCTGCCTGCAAGGCCGGACCCCCAGGGCAAACCCTGCAAGCAGCGCATCCCTAAGAGACCTGCCTACGGCCACGCCGGGAATCCGGAGCAAAGCACGGCCTGGTCACCCACAGCCCCGGCGAGGGCTTCACCCCCGAGCACCCACCGCCGAGCCCCAGGTCTCCCACAGCCTCCTGCACCCACCACAGCAGGGCACAGCTCCCCAAGGACAGCATTCCTCATGCGATCCCAATTATTTATGGTGGCGATCTCCTAATTGTCCTAGTTATCTGATAAATGGATGCAGGCCAAGGGTGGGTCAAAATCAATTCTTGGCMATGCACAGCTGTGTAGGGCGTTAGATGCTGCTCCCTCCAGCTGGAGGTAATAACCTTCTAATGCCCCTACCCCCAGTGTATGAAAAGACTTGGGGAGGGCAAGAGGACTAGAAATACCATTTAATTCACTGTRATGAAAGATTTCTTATACAAAGATTGCTAAGATCTACCTGATGCATGAGTCAAGTTCTTCCCTTATCCCCTCAAYAGAGTATTATCATGCAGAATTGAACAGGCGTGGAAAAAAATACAGCCTTAATCTCTTCCTAAGCTTCTTTTTAGTGCTAACATTAATGTTAATGCCAGTGTCATCCTTGGATCATCAGAGCAACTTCAGCAGCTCTCCCCCGTAGAAAAGACTCGACTGTTTTGGGGAGCAAAGCCCCTTTTCCAAGGGTCTGGTGAGGTGTGGCCGTGCTCCCAGTGCAAGGATGCTCCCAGTGTGGGGATGATCCCAATGTGAGGATACTCCCAGTGCAAGGATTCTACCAGCATGGGGATGATCCCAGTGCAAGGATGCTCCCAGTGCAAGGATGCTTCCAGTGCAAGGATGCTTCCAGTGCAAGGATGCCCCCAGCACAGGGATGCTCCCAGTGGTGCTCCCAGCACAGACGCCGCTCCTGCTGCTCTGCCCTCTGTGCAGCTCCCTCCGGGCCGTGGGAGTCCCCGGGCAGAGCTCCYGTTGCAGACGTGCAGCAGGACAGGCCCTGCACAYGGAGCCRGTGCACACCCGGGCCTCGGGAAGCGCTCCGGGAAGCGCGGATCGCAGCGCACGCTGCAGCACGCCAGGCGCCCTGTGCTTCTGCTTCATTCCTTCCCGAGGATAAAATTAGAAAACCACCCTAGCCCCCAGGAGCCTTGTTAAACCCGTGCAGCACACACGGAGCAGGCGCACGCGGAGCGCGGCGCCGGCAGGACCAGCACGRGGCCCCCGGGCGGGCTGCTATCAGCAACGCTTCCAGAGCGGCGGGCGCTTTTGCATAATTCATCAATTACAAACAGCTTCATGCAGCCAGAGGGACGGGCCGGGGGCGGGCTGAGGGGCAGGGAGGCCGCGGCGGCCGGGGGCGACGCGGGAGCCTTTGGCCTCGCGAGGAGCCGGCCCCGCGGGGTGCCAGGAGCCCTCGCGCGTCCTCGCGGCGGCTCCGCGGGYGGGAGCAGCTCTATCTCTGCCCCCCAGCACGGGAAATGCGAGAGGTTACGGGTAGGCGACTTGAAAGGACAGMGCGATAAACATCAAAAGCGTTTCTGCTGCCGGGCCCGCGTCTCGGGAGGCTGCGGAGCGTTTCCTTCCTGCCGGCCGCCTCTGGGCTCCGTCCCCTGCGCCGGGCCCTGCTCCGCGCTCGCCCAAACAGCTTGTCCGGGAAGAACAGCCCGGCTGGAAGCGGCTCCTTCCTGGACGGCCCCGTGGTGCGGAGCCGGAATCTGCCCTGCTTTGATGCTGCCTYGCGCCGACATTAAAGCCAAGCAGCTAAGCAGGGCGTAATTACGGCACAGCTGCTAATTACAAGCCCACAATGCAGCCGGTGCTTCGCAGCAAAGGCCACAAAGTCTCCCCGTTCACAGCCRGTTTCTTCCTGGCGCCCGGGAATGCAGCGGGTTTGCTGTGGAGCGCGCCGTGGATCCGGCCCTGCTGCACTGGGTGCCATGGAGCATGCTGTGGATCCAGCCGTGCTGCACTGGGTGCCGTGGAGCGCACCGTGGATCCGGCCCTGCTGCACTGGGTGCCATGGAGCGCACCGTGGATCCGGCCCTGCTGCACTGGGTGCCATGGAGCATGCTGCGGATCCAGCCGTGCTGCGTTGGGTGCCGTGGAGGGCACGGTGGATCCGGCCCCTCCGTGAGCCTCCTCGCACTGTCCGCTCCCTGCCCCGGGTGTTGATTTATTAGGTAATTTGCTCCCTCTCCGTGGCGCTGGCCCTGCTGTCAGCCCCATAATGGCATGATGGAAGCGCCAGCTCCAGACRCCGGGGATTAAAAGCCGGGCAAATGTGACCCATCTAAACCTGATGGCCAGAAATCGATTCATGGCGACTTTCGTGCTTGCCTGAGAGAAATAAAGCAGCAGCAGCAGCAGAATCAGACGCTGCAGCGGCAGCGAGCGCGGCCTGGTCTGAGACCCGCCTGCAGCCTGCGGGGCAGCACGGGCGGCCAAGGCCCCGCCGCAGCGCCGTCCCCGTCCCTGTCCCCGTCCCCGCCGCAGCGCCGTCCCCATCCCTGTCCCCATCCCCACCACAGCGCTGTCCCCGTCCCCGTTGCAGCCCTGTCCCCACCGCAGCCCCGTCCCCGTCCCCATCCCTGTCCTCGTCCCCGCCGCTGCTCTCACTCATGCTCTGCGCTTGGCCGCGGGGCCGCTCGGCGAGCGGAGCGCCGCGTGGGCGGGAGCCGCTGCCGGCGCGCGCAGCCTCCGAGCGGAGCGCCAGCCGCCGGCTTCACGGGGACGAGGCGTTCCGGGTGAGAGTGAGGGGAAGGGAAGGGACAGATCCCGCCGGGAAGCGCGCGGGCGCCGTTTGGCGTTCACTGCTGCCCAGCGCAGTGCCCGGGGCGGTGGCAGCGACACGAGGGCAGCGCTGGGGAGCTCAGTTCAAAAGGCTCCTCCGTGTGCCACCGGGCGCCGCCGAGGACRGACATCCCGCTGCATCCCGACTGGAATGTTGCGCCTGGCCGGGCTCCCTCCTCCGGTGCCTCCACGGCGGGCTGGGAGAAGGAGGCTGARCCTGGGCGTAGTTTGCATTTTTATTGCTCCAGCCTCAGCTCCCAGCCGACAGAAAGGTTTCCAAAGGATTAGACGCCATAAAACCTTTAATAATCCTCCCACATCTCGCGCTTAATTACTGTTTTCACACATGCCGAGCCAACCCGCCTGCAGCGAGCGGTGCCGTCTCACGCGCCGCTCCCGCCGCCCTCCCCGCGCTCCTCCCGCTTYGGAGCCTGCGCCACCCAGTGCTGCCCGGCGGCTCCGGCCTGGAGCGAGCCTGGAGTGAGCCTGGAGTGAGCCCAGAGCACACGGCACCCGGAGCGAGCCCAGAGCGAGCCTGAAGCGAGCCCGGAGCGAGCCTGGAGCACCCGGCACCCGGAGCGAGCCCAGAGCGAGCCTGAAGCGAGCCCGGAGCGAGCCTGGAGCACCCGGCACCCGGCGGGATCCTACACCCAGAGCGAGCCCGGGGCACGCGGCACCCGGTGGCCTCGGCTCCTACTCGCCCCGTCCCTGACCCCGCCATGGTCGCCTCGGGCCAAGCTGAGCTCCCCAGCCAAGCCCTGGGAATTTCCTCGTGCCGATGGATACGGGCGGAGGCGCCACCTGCGCCCGGAGCCTCCCGGAGGACCCTGGGCGGCTGCGCTGCCCTCCCCAGCCTGGGAACGCCTGCGGTCCAGGGCAGCTCTGCCGCGGCAGCGGGCGGGCACACTGGGAATGCACCGGGCGCAGGGCCCGAGGGCGCCCACCCGCTGCACCGTGGGCGCTTTGCRCGCTCTGCCCTGCGCAGCTGCACCGGGAGCACGTGGGGAGCTCGCGCGGAGCCCTTGGAGGGCCCATTCCTGCACCGAGCCCCAGAGGTGTCCCCCGAGCCCCGGGGCTTGTTCCGCGTGTGGGGGGCCGAGCAGGGACGGATGCGGTGGGACCTCCTCCTCCTGGCACGCACACGAGCCCATGGGGCTGCTCAAGCGAAACCGGGGCCGGCTCCGGCTCGCGACGCTCCGTCGTCAGCACCGGCCGCGTCAGGCTCGCCCCAGGGCCACCTCCACCGTTGCCCAATGCTGCTTGCGAGCCCAGCGTGTCCCGTCCTCGTGTCGCAACCGCCRGGCACGGCAAGCGCCTGGCGGAACAGGGAGCGGGGTGGGCTGGGAAGGGCCCGGGATTTAGGGAAGAAGGGGAGAAACAGGCTGAATCCCGGCGCATCCACAAGGCAGCGGGTCCTAGAATGCAAAAGGAGCAGAAAAACCYCTCAGCAAGGAAGGGGCTGGATGGGGAGCTGCCCTGCACCAGCCCAGCTCCGTCCTGCATGCTTCGCTTGCCGCAGCTGGAGGAAACCGTCCCGGCGAGGGCGGCGGCGCAGCCCTGGGCACGGCGCGCAGCACGGCTGCTCCCCGGCCCGGCGACACGCAGGGCTCCGCGCGAGCGCCCCGTGCGCCCCGAGCCGCTGCCCGGCCTCACCGCCCCTCCCGGGGCAGCACCCGGCCCCGCACGGCGCTGGCGAAACGACCCGCGCGGCCGCGGGGCTTTGATGTGCGCGCGGGGGGCGGCCGGCTCCGCGATGCTATCTCGCCCCTCCGTGTGCACACTCGCTCCCAGGGACCGTTGACTGCATTTTTCCAGGCCTTTGATGTGCTAGCGATAGCTTGTTTCTGTTTCGCAGCCATTAAGCTAGGTGGAAATCATTACACGCTGCTAAGTGTGGGGTTTCTTCTTTAATCGCTGTTGTTCTGGGGCCGGGCCCAGTGTTGCAACCTGTYATGGGCGGAAAATATCCTCCCAACGCAGGCAGCAATTGCAGAGGAAGCGGGCAGAGACGGCGGAGGTGCCGCGGGGTCGGAGCACGAGCGTCGTGAGGAGCGTCGTGAGGAGCTCCCCGGCTGGCGCCGCCTGCGTCGCAGCCCGGCCGGTCACCCCGCGGGCGCCGTGGAGCTCTCGGGGGTCCCGCTCTGCCCACCGAGCGAGCACRGGGTGCCCRGGCGGCTCCATGGGCGCCACAGAACCCACTGTGACCTCCAAGGGAAGACCYGGCCCCGCTGCACGGGGCTGGCTGGTGCCTCCGTGCCCCGTGCACAGCCTCCCTGCCAGGGGCCGTCCCCAGACGTCCCCTCTGTGGGTGCTGGTGGCGGAGGAAGTTGCGAGGAGGATGAGGAGGGGGCGTCACGGGGGAGGCCGGCGCACGGAGGGGCCTGGGGAGCCGGAGGCCAGAGCCGGCAGTGGCAACGTGCGGCCGCGGAAGGAAGGGGCCGGGCGGGGGCCGCGGCGCAGCCGGCGGCGGAGCCCCTCGAAAGCCGCTGCGGTTTCCGAGCGACGGCTCCGCTCGCTCTGCGAAACCCCGGCGCAGCCTCCCGGCGCGCGGGGCAGAGGCGGCCGGCGCGGAAAATCCGTGGGGCCGCGGGGGCCCCCGGGCGCGTCTGCCGCAAGCTCGGGCTGCCTCCGGCGCGCTCGCGGCTCCGCGCTTTCGTTTCCTGCTTTCGTGCAGCCTCAGCGCGCTCGGCTCGGCCTCCCGCGCTCTGCAGCACGGCCGCGGGGCCAAGCCCCTGCCCCACACCCCCTTGCTCCCTGCAGGCCTTTCCAGCGGGGCCRACGTGCTCCCGAGGCCGGCGGCATCCTGGGTCCTGCCCCGTCCCTGCCGAGGCTGCTGCGGCCCTGCTCACCCRAGGGCGTGCTCGGGATTAATCCCATGCACCGAGATATTCCCTGAGCAAGCAGGGACGGGGGCCGTGCTTGGCACCTCCCCTGCCGTTTGCTGCACGAGAGCCAAACGCCATCCCCAAGCGCGTCTGGAGCGAGGAACCCGACGTCCTTCGCTCCCGCTGCGCTCCGTGCAGGAGCGTCTCCCCACGCGCTTCCTGCACCGCGTCTGCGCCGCGGGGCTGTCCCAGCACCGGGGCCGCCACCGTCACCGCACGCGGTCTCTGCCCCAGCCATGGCGCCCTCGGGGACGGAGCAGAGCCCTGAGGGGCCACCACTGGGACCRGGGGACGTGACACTCGGCCACCGAGTGCTCACGTGGCCCCGAGCCACAGGATGGGCTAAATGGAGCAGCAGCCCCCGCCTGGCTTCCTCTTTCAGTATTATTTCTTTAAACAAATCAGAGCAACGTGGGGGTTTTCTTTCTGGAGGGCTTTTTTTTCTGCCTTTTTTTTTTTTTTCCCCCAAAGCCAAAGATGAGTTTGAGGCCTCAGCCTGGGGCTTTTTGCTGCTGAAGCCCCCAGGGGAACGTCTGCACCCAGGAGCGCGCTCAGCAAACGCAGCCCGGGTGCCCGCCCCCCTCCTGACGCCCCAGGCAGGGTGCAGGACCCGCTGCGGGTCCCACCGCTGTGCTCGGCACCCAAAGGTGCTCAGCACCCTAAAGCCTCCAAGGTGGTTCTTTGATCTGCTTGCTGGTGCCGGTCACCTGCTGCTGCTCCTGTTGCTCTCAGATGGCTGCTGGCCTCAGGGCAGCTGGTGAAGGCACCTCTTGTCTGTGTCACTGTCACTTGTCCCGGGGCTGCAGAGCAGCGCGGGGCTGCCCTGGAGCACAGGGACACACGGGGACACACRGGGATGCACAGGGATGTGCAGGGACACACAGGGATGCACAGGGACGCACAGGGATGTGCAGGGACACATAGGGACACAGAGATGCACAGGGATGCACAGGGATGCACAGGAACACACAGGGATGCACACGGATGCGCAGGGATGTGCAGGGACACACCTGGACGCACCAGGTGGCACACGGGGACCCGGCCGTTGGCCATGGAGCGCGTGGCAGGGAGCACCTTCGTGGTGCCGCCGGGCGGGAGCCCCTCGCAGCGGCGGATGGAGTTGCCATTAGCGTCGATTAGCAACAACAAACAAGMCGGCTGCCGCCGTTGTTGTAGGCCGGGTTATTAGCGCTGGAAAAACAGCTCCCCGAACACGCTCTGCGCCAGCCGCGATTCATCTGTGTCTAATTAGCAGCCGCTTCCTCCTTTGTTTGCTCAGTTAAAATTAGCTCTCCTGACACAGGGAAAAAGGAGGAGGAAAGGAGGARGAAAGGAGCGGAGCCCCCGCAGCCGCCTGTCCCCGCGTGGATCCCGGGATCCACCCCGGGATCCATCCAGCCTCTCTGGCGCGGTCCCGCGGTGGTGCTGGAGCAGCGCAGGGCTGCCCAGCCGGGCGGCCTGGAGAGGGATCCGGGGAGGCGGTGGGGCCAGCCTGGCCCCCAGGACACCGACACCGCTGGAATCACCCCTGCTCCTCSTGCCCCTCGGTGGGGTATCTGCGAAACCAGCCCCAAACCCCGAGGCGGCAGGTTTGGTTAATCCCACAGAACTGGGAATACCCCTCGTCTGTGTCGCGGACTGGGCCATGCGGAGGGGAAGYGCCCCGGGCCGAGCCTCAGGCTCCAGGCGCATCCATGCGGATCTGCAGGATGCYGAGGAGGGAGGAGCAGCCACGGCCCCGCTGCTCCAGCCCCTTCCTCATCGTGGAAACCCCCCAGTGAAGCCCAGGGACGATCCYGGGGGCCATCCCGCTCCACGCGCAGCCCCCGGCTCTGCCCAGCCCTCCTCATGGAACAGTTCCACAGAATACCCTGCCGAGGGCTGCGGGTGCCGGCGGTGCGGCGGGTGCAGGCAGCGCAGGAGAGCCCAGGGCACCCCCGGCATCCCGGCGTTCCAGGTTATTGTTCCGGTTTGTTGTCACCATCCATGGAGGCAGCAGTGCTGTGTGCACGTTCCTGGCCCGCGGGGCCGGAGCACAGGGAAGGCTCCCGGAAAGCCGAYGTTTCCCTTGCACCCACTCGCCTTTCCATCACTCCTGGACGTGCCCGAGGTGGAGCCGGCACTGCTCGGAGCAGCCAGCAAAGGGGCCGCGGTTAATCCTAATGAACCGTCTTCCCAGGAACGGTGTCTCTGGAGCGGATGGGGCCGCCAGGCGCTCGCGGAGCCGGCGGCAGCGGCCTTGCCGGCTGCRTGCGCCGCACACGGGACGCTAATCGATTTACCAGCAGGAAGGACACGAATAACCGCATCAGCCGGCACGGCCTGTGCTGCCGGCGGAGGCTCCCGGCCCGCGGGACACGGAGCGTGGGCTGCCCTCCCCGGCACACCGCGATGCCGCCTCTCCAGGGGGTTCCTTCGTGGCATCCTTACGGCATGAGGGATGGTAGGGATACGAGGCTCTCTGGAGCTCATTGTGGTGTGGATGGGCCCTCGCCATGTGCACGCTTCCCTCGCTCCTTCCGCATGGGATGCATGCYGGGATCTGCTCCCCTGAGGCCTTGGCCGGGTCTGGGAAGCAGCTTCCCCGCTAGAGGGAGCGCAGCYGCATCCGGAGCAGAACCGGGAACCCCGCGAGCATCCAGGCTCAGTCCCAGCATCCACACTCATTCCCGGCATCCATGCTCGCTCCCGGAGTCCCAGGATCGCTCCCACAGCGCGTGGGCCGCACAACCTGGAGCAATGGGTAAACCTCGGCCGTGCTCCTGCCTTGCAGCATCAGGACCAAGGTGCCCTTGGGGAACYGCAGGCCCTGTGTCTGGATTCCACTCCGTGCCCTCGGCCCGGCTCCCTGGACACAAGGAATGGGACGGGGGCTGTGGCCTCTTCCCCTCCAGCCCCCGTTCCCCGGCTGCTTTGCAGACAGGGAGCTCGAGCCTGAGCACCCAGCACGGCAAATGCTGCCCCACGGCCCGGGCAGGGCTGTTAATGCTTGAGCCTAATGAATACGAATGGGCTCTTCATGAATGTAGCTTTGTGTCATTAAATTCCTTCACACCTCGCTGCTCTCAGAAAGGTTACTCAGAATTAAATGTAAATCACATATTTACTGGTACRAAACAGATCGGCGTGTCCGTTTTAGACAACAGATCATTTAAGAGCGTGCCGCCATGCTGGGGGCCGTCCGGAACGGGATGCGCGGATACGGAGCCCAGTTCACACCCTTTCCTTCCGCACCCAAGACCTCAGCTCCCAACCGCGTCTGGTGCCCAGACACAAGGGAGTTATCCCAAGTCACTCCGTATRCCTAAAAGATTAAGGAACGTGGTCCCCAGGCTATAAACCATGGGATGCTGCAGGCGCCGGCCAGGGGAGCCRGCCCCGGGCTGGAATGGCGCCGGATTCGTCCTGGGGAACGTCCTGCTCGGAGCAGCCGGCTCCGCTCACGGCTCAGGAAAGCTCGGGAAGAGCGGGGCACTTCCGAGGCCCTCGGAGCGCCCTCGTGGCTGCCGCCGTGAGGGCCCCTGGCCGGGCGCGCTACCCGGCCCAGCCGCATTCCCTCGCAGGGAGAGCTCACCGGGAATCAAACGGCTTTTCACAATAAAACCACTAGGGCTAATCTCATCAAAACTGGAGCTGCATCCTGGMAACTCTTATTAATTAATATCCCACCTTGCCATTTCCAAACTTGGACGGCAGCTCTTTAAATAAATATGTATATATATATATAGTAATGTTATCCCTGCTAAGGGTGCTCTCCTCTCTTGCCTCTTTCCCAGAGCAATTCAGAGGCTGGAAAACTCCGCACAGTTCCGGAGCTGCATCCTGAGATGCGGKTGGAGGGATAAGCCGGGACAGACATGGAAACGTTTCCACCGGGACAAGCGGCTGCGAATCCCCGGCAGGGAAGGGGATAAAGCTGGAGCTGGGCCCAGCAGGGCCTGCAGGCAGCGGAGCCCCCCCACTCACCACGGTTTCAGGGTTAAAGAAACAAAAAGGGGGTTATTCTTTTCCTGCTTGTTTGTTTTCTCCCCATCAATACCAGGGCCGGGCAGGCCACTTCCAGACAGTCCCCGGGGCCTGCTCGGCTATTAAAGACAGAAATTATATCTTCATAACCCAGGATATTGCTGCTCGCTTATTTATGGCTTGCTCCAGTGCAAGAATATTTATTCTAGACAGGCAGCCTGATAATTTCCATCCAATCTGCTGCTCGGCGCCCGGGGCGGCAGCAGGAGCCGCTCGGCAGCCGGYGCGCTCCCCTTATTGCCGGGGAAGGGATGGGAAGGGATGGGAAGGGAAGGGCGGCGCTTGCTCGCTCCCGCCGCACTCCGCTCCCTCCTTTGCTTCCCCCCTTTTCTTTTTTTTTTAATTCATCGAGGAATGGCAGCCCACACAACCACTTAAAGGAAGTGCTGCATAAATCCCAGCGCAGTAATTACCCATTTGGAAACATGATGCTTTATAGGAGAGGAGGCACCGTGCCAGGATGCTCAGCACGCGGCTCCTGCTCCAGCTGAAGTCCTCCCAGGGCTTGTAGGCAGCAGCCAGCGTTCCAGGCACAGGCTAATAAAACTAAGCCCTCCMAGCTGCCGCAGGGGAGCGGGCCCACCAGCGGGAACGCGCCTARGTGCGAAACTGCCATTCCCGGCTGCTGGAAAACTTGGGGGGRAAACAGGCGGCAGGGCGGGCAGGGGGGATGCAGCCGTGTCCACCCCCGAGCGCTGCTTCCACCCATCCTTCCTTGCACCGTGCATCGTATGGGAATCACGTGCATCATTTAGGTGCACATGATGCACTGAAACACACCTAAATCCCACAAAACAGGTGGAAAACGGRAAGGYGGCTGCAAGGAGGAGCTGCAGTCAYAGCTTCRCACCAACCGTGTCTTTGTCCCTCCTCGTCCSGGCGTCCCAAGCCCATCCCGGCACGTGGGCTCGGCTGCGGCTCGGAACGCCGAAGCCAACCAAGTGTTGCGGAGGCTTTATTGCTTTCCGGGAAGGCGATCAGGGATATCTGCTGCTGGGTAAGGAGCAATATCGCGGCAGGCAGGACGGGGGGCTCCCCCAGGCCCCTCCGCGCGGGCGGCCCTGCGCTCCCCGCCTGCAGGACACGGGGCTGCTCCGGCACCGTAATCCTTGAGCCGCGCTAAATGAAACTGCAAGGAAAGCAGCTTTCCTCCCTCATCAGCGGGGGGAAAATGCCAGAAGGACGTCCTTTTTTCATACCCGTTTCTAACCAGGGCAGTTGCTGTGCCAGGGAGGAAGCAGCCCGGCATCCTCCTCCTCCTCCGGAACGCGGCATTCCCTGGTTTGGGAGGGAGTCTCCGAAGGGCCGGGAGGGTTTCCAAGCGCTAGCGTGCTCGGAGCGGGGCTGGTGACGGGTTCCCGGTGCAAGCAGCGTGCCCACCTTGCAGTGCAGCAGGACCTGCTGCCCAGCGCCTTGCTCCAGGCTCCCGCACATCCAGGCCCAGGCACCCTCCTCTCCATCGGGAATGGAGATAGCACAGTGGAAAGGAAGGATTCATGCTCATCCGTGTGTCCCCTATGGTTCCCTTGGGAAGGTTTCCCAGGAGGAGGCAGTTCCCCACACAGGCAGAAGCTCTGGAGAAAAAGCTTCAAGCATCTCCCAAGAGCAAATGGGACACTTCTCCTTACACTTTTTTAAAGGAAAAACATGGGCAGCTTTTTCCCTTTACCCCTCAGCAAGCAAGAGCCTCTGTCCCTGCTTCCTCCTCCCAGAACTTTCCCAGAAAAGCCAAGCTCACCCCACCTCCTGCAAGAGCCTTTCCATTAATTTTGCTTGTGCCGCCCCTAGGAAGAAGCTCCCTGAGTGGCTGCTCCCGGTGTCCTTCACCCAGGATCCTGAGCTCCTAACAGAGGTGCTAATTAAGGCAATTGCCCATCAAAGCACCTGGGAGCATCTCCTCAAGGCTGGTGGCTCCTCTCTATGTCCCGGCTTTTGTTCCTGTCCCTGGGAGGCCCTGGGACATTTGGAGGCCCGGGGGGGATATCCCTGTGCCAGGAGCCCTCCTGGGCACAGGACACCCCAACCTGGAGCCAAACCAGGACAGCCCCTTTCCCGGGAGCCCGAGCTTGTCCTTGCCCAGCAATTAGCAACGTGCGGGGCGAGGGGCATCGCCCAGGGGCTCCTCTCCCCCTTATTAGCGCGCGGCTGGAGCGCGGCGAGGGCGCCGGCCCGCCCGGCTCGGCACGCTTTTATTAGCACTGCACATAATTACATCTACTAGGGACACCGGCTCTTCCCACACCGGAGAGCTGAGCCATCAATCTTCCCGCTAACAACAGAACCTTCTCCGACACGTTCACATCCGCGGGTCCCTGTGCAGCGCCACGTGGCAGAGCCGTGCGCTCCCATGTGCTCCCGCGCGCTCCCGTGCGCTCCCGTGCGCTCCCGTGTGCTCCCGTGCGCTCCCGTGCGCTCCTGTGCGCTCCCGTGCGCTCCCATGTGCTCCCGCGCGCTCCCGTGCGCTCCCGTGTGCTCCCGCGCGCTCCCGTGCGCTCCCGTGCGCTCCCATGCGCTCCCGTGCGCGCTCGGCAAGGCGGCTCCTCCCGCACCAGCAGCTCAGGGGGCTTGGCCGGGACCCCCGGACACGTCCCCGTGCAGCCCYGTGCAGCCCCGTGCAGCCCCGGGCTCGTGAGGGCAGCGCCGGCCTGGGCTGCACCCGCAGCGCCGGGGGGCCCTCGCACCAGGGCCCCTCTAATGAAGGGCTGAGCGGGGCTTTTCTTCTTTCTTTTTTGGAAACAGAAATGAACTCATTTTGTGTGTGCGCGCTGGGGAGCCCAGCGTCTCCTGGGGGACAGGAAAAATAATGGATAAATGAATAACAGTGCAGCAAGCATTCATCTTCAAAGCCGAAATTGGAGAGCAAAGCCGAGGGCGTTATAAATCCTGCTCTGCTGATCCTCAGCTCGCTTTGGCGCTTCGCTCTCCCGTCTGGCCATGCGAGGCGAGCGCTGCGAACGGCATCAGCACCCAGAGCCCACGCATGACAGAGCAGAGCCCTGCACCAGGGCCATGCACTGGACCCGTGCACAACATCCCTGCACCAGAGCCCTGCAGCAGAGCCCTGCACGAGACCCATGCACAACATCCTTGCACCAGATGGCTGCACCAGGGCCATGCAGCAGGGCCCTGCACCAGGACCATGCACTGGACCCGCGGCTCCCTGCCGCTCCCTGGAGCTGAGCACTGCGGTACCAGGAGCATCCCGACGCTCCCGCTGCACATTCCCAGCTCATCCTGCAGCCTGGCCCTTCCTTGTGTGCACATGGGGGTGCTGAGAACACGACACATTCTCGTGCACGCCAGAAAATGGGTCCAGTTGCAACAGTGGAGCAAAAAGCGACTCTGCTGCTTGTGCTCGGTGGCACCTCTGTGTGCCCAGCCCTGCTGGCCCCGGACCTGGGAAACGGCAGCTCTGCTGCGGGGCACCGGGGCCTTGCAGAGCCCCCCCCGCAGCCCCACACACCAGCCTTGTCCCCGGTGCCTCTGCAGGCACCTTTATCACACGGCTGTCCACGGGTCACCTTCTCCTCCTAAAACAGCTTCCAAAGCAAGGGATGCGCTCCGGGTGTTCCCAGCACTCCCGTGGGACGTGCTCCATGGCTGGCACCAGTGTYGGGGACACGGGACACACCAGGAGCAGCGGAGCCCTTCCCGCCTGCCAACCCCACGCACCGGGGCTCAGTTTCGCTTCTGTTTCATCCCCGGTGGAGACGCAGCCCCAGCCCGGCCCCGCTCGGCTTCCCCCATCCCGGACGCGTCCTCCTCGAGCCCGTGAACGTCAGYGCAGCCGCCCGCCCCGCCGGCTCCTGCAGCTTTCCTGGTCCCAGCTCTTTAATTCCCCTCATTAATCACCTGGAGWAATGTGCAATTACTTGGGTCCAATCACACAAGCTGGGCAGCTCCGCGAGCCCGTGACGAGCCCAGAGGAAGCCCCGGGATTGGAGTTGAGCTCCTTCCAGCCCTGTGGACCTGGAAAGCAAATTTGGACATTTAGCCCCAAACCCACCATTTTTTGCCCACCCACAGGCCTGTCCCCTGCCGACCTACAGGRCATGGTCCCTGTAACGTGGTTCCCCGAAGGAGGCCCCTTCTCTCCCTTAACTAAAGCAACACCTGAACTGTGGGAACCCCCCRCTCCGGGGCTCGCGGAGGGGCCGCGGCTGCCCCCGAGCTGCTGTCGCCGTCAGCCCCTCGCAGTGCTCGGCGGCACCGAGAGCGGGAGCAGCACCGGATTGCCTGCGCCCGACAGCACGAGGATGCGGCCCGGCGGGGAGGATGCAGCCCGGTGGGGAGGATGCGGCACGACGGCACAAGGATGTGGCCCGATGGCACAAGGATGCGGCACGGTGGGGAGGATGCAGCCCGGTGGGGAGGATGCAGCACGGCGGGGAGTCCACGCCGGCACGCGGCTCCGCAGCCCCGCGCGCCTCGGCCTCCCTTAACCCGAGTCCCGACCGGTGCTCTTGGCAATCGGTGATTCCACAGGCCGGCTCCCGTGCCGAGCGCGGCGGCTCCGTCCCCCCGCGGCCGCAGCCGCTGCCAACCCCCTTATGTAGGTCAGCGTCGCCGCGCGGGCCGGGGCCGCAGGTAYTGCTGCTCGCTGGGGATTAGCGCGGGGTCTGCGGTGCCTCSGAGCGCGCCGGAGCGCRCGGGAACGCGCGGGAACGCGCTACCAAAGCCTGCGGGTTTCAAGGAGAATCTTGAGCTAAGGGGCTTAGGGAGGCGAATTAATTTACTGGGGCTCTGCACCTCATCCAGAATGAAAATCCCTTATAAAAGTATAATTTTCTTCTTGTTATTCATGATTACAAAATAATAAGATTGTTAAAAAAAATCCAATAGAATGGATGTCAATATTGGCAGGAGATGGAGCTGCAAGATGCGTGCCAGCCTGCCGTGGCTTTTCTTAATTTTAATTAGGATAAAATTTACTAATCTTAGAGGCTTTGCAGAAGGAGGTTTGCCAAGAGGCCATCAATTGATCTGAATGATATTGGCTTCCTTTTAAGAGCCCCTTGCTAACTGCTGTGTAAAGCCTGGGCTTTTAGCTCCTTTCTCAGATCATCTCTGCAGTTTTTTGGCATGTCAAAAGGCCAGATGTTTTTTATTTGAGAGCAAATTGACACGTTAAATTACATTGTGCAAACAGTAAAGCCAGCCATGAGTAAACAGGCGACGAGGATTCATTGAATTTTATGGGTCGCAATAATGTTTATGTAATTTAACAAATTTATGCTTCGTGTCAGCTTTACCGCAAGAGTTATTCATTCCGAGAGGGAAAACAACTTGCGTAGCAGCCCCCGTGTTATCCTGCGCCGGAGCCGATCGCGAGGCAGGCGAGCCCGCGCACGGCACGCACGCGAGCGCAGCCCGGCCATGCTGCTCATTTCGGGGGGGGTTCTTTTATTTTAATTCAAATTTGATTACTTTTCTATCACGCGGCCAGAATGCGAACGGCGGGGACGGTTCCGCGCAGCCTTGGCCGCTCCGAGCAGGAGAAGCGCCAACGTCCCGCTCAMAGCCCGGGCAGGGCGGCAGGGCGGCGCGGCGGCGCTCGGGGCCGGGCGCCCCGCACGGGTCCCCCCAGGACCCCCGTGCGCGGCGCGTGAGGAGGGAGCTCCGGCTGCTGCTCTCGGTATCACTCACTCCAAGTCAATTGGAGCATCTGATTAAGCTTAGCATTACCGCAAAACCAAAACTGCCGTTTAAAACCAGAGAGGAACTTATTAAATAAGAGCTGGGGTGCAACAGAAAGCAAGAGGAAGGCAATAGTCACTTAAAATAATAGAATTAAGTGAACGCTAGGGATATCTTCTAAGAGATCTTTCTCCTACTCTTGGCTGGGGACAGAGACCTTCCTGCCTCAACTCTGTTTCTGATACAGATTGCTGAAATCCTTACGGCTCCTTCCAAGTTTTTATAGAAACCAAATGCACAGGGGAGAAAAASGGGAGGGAACGGCGCTTGGCCACAGTCTTCCCTTCTCTCCTGAAYGGAGGAGAAGGCTCCCGGGAGGAGCCGTCACCCGTCTCCGTGCCGAGGCCGCGTGGTGCACGCGGCTCCCCGGATGCTCCGGGAGCGCCGCGCTGGGAAGCGGCAGCGGGATCCGGCGGCCCCCGCTCTTGTGGGTGATAAAACAGGAGCTCGTTTGGATCAGCTGGTGGCGGGAGCCCGGCGGGGCTTCCCGGCCGAGCGGCCGCAGCCGGGGACGACGTCCCCTTGTCCCCCGGGCTCGCCCGTCATCCCCGGGAGCGGTTATTTAGTGTGAAGGCCACAGAAGCCTCAGCGTGAAGAGCCAGGCTGGCRCTGACCGGATCACACAGACATCCATGCGGATCTGCGCCGCTCTCCTGAGCAGGAGCGGCTCCCTGGCAGCGGCCCCGGGGGCCTTGGGACTTGTCGGGGGCCGTGGGGCAGAGCCGGGCCCTGGGACGTGGAGGCGCCGCGGGGACAGGGACAGGGACAGGAGCGGCGGGGGACGCACCCACCCCGGCACCGCGATGCAGCCGAGGTCCTGCCGCGTCCCTGCGCGGCCGGGACGGCYGGTCCGCAGGGTGTCCCTGGGCCGCCACCGCTGCCTGTGCAATCCCGGGAAACACCAGGTTCCGCTTGGAGCCCCGGATTCCCGCCCGGCCGCCCGTGCTGCTCCCGCTTGGCCGTCAGTGCCCGGCCCGACGCTGCTGGGCACGGGGCTTGCTGCTGTCCCGGGAGCCCCCCCGCTGCCGTCACAAACCAGGAGCCCCCACGTCCCCCCTCGTAACGCGATTCCGGCACTGCCGAGGGCGGGAGGCTCGTGCGGCATCCGCCAGCGGCGGCGGCACCTTCATCCCTCTCCGTCCCGGAGACCACGGCAAGTTAGCAAGAGCTGAACACTTAAGCGCAGCTAGTTCTTRGCGATATAATTCTCTTTAATCTTTTAAGCATTTGACAGTATTTGCTTGAAAGAAGGAGCAACAAGTACATAATTATTGCACTAATTAAGCTGCCAAAACACAAGCATGCTGCAAGAGCACCTTTGAAACAGTGAGCTCTCGATTCATTAGCATCTGCTGTAAGCTTATTAATCACCTAACAGGCAATTAGCAAGCTGTTACTGTTTGAGACTAGTATGTAAATAAATTCTTGGGTTAATTTCTTCCTCTGATAATAAAGAAAACATTATGAAAATTAGCTAAGCGACAATGTAAATGATCTTGACTGTTAATTACGTGAGGGTGCCGCGCTGGCGGCCGCGCGCGGCWGATAAGGGCTGCACCTCTCGCCGGGCGCTCCGCTGTGGAGCTGGAGATGTTGACACAGGTAGGAGGACGCGCGGGCCCGGGAGGCCCGTGTTTGCCCAGGGCTACCCCGAGCGGGCGGGCAGCGCGTAGGGGAGCACCCGGGCCCACCGCCGCTTTCCAGCATTCTCGCCCCAAAACCTCCCGCCAAGCTGGCGCCGGGGGGCAGGATCCAACCAGAGCGAGCGGGGAACCGCCAGCAGCACAAACWGCGGAGCACTCGTGACGACTGAACGCGTCCAGCAGCCCCTCCTGCCCCGCGGCTACGCGTGCAACGTGCGCACGGGATGTGCCCCCGGTGAAGGCTGGGGCAGGAGGCGGAGGGATGAGCGGGTCGGGACGCAGGGATGAGCGGGTCGGGACGCAGGGATGAGCGGGTCGGGACGCAGGGATGCGCCGCACGGACGGGGCTCCGGCCCTTCCTGCAGCAGGACCAGGCTCCGCCGCGCCCGCCGCCTTCCCGGCTCCTCGCGGGGGGTCCCCTCAGTCCTGCGAGGGGTCCCCACCGCCTCCCTAAAGCCCCCGGCCTYGGCCACAAGGCTGTGCTTGGCCCGGCCAGGCTGCTGACATTTCTTTCTCAGTTGGATCTTGGAGGAGGAAAAAGCCAAATCACTTGATTTCCAAGCTCAATTTAACTTGGAAGGGGAAAAAAGAGGAAAAGAAAGCCCGAAGCGGCCTGGTTCCAACGCTTCATTTTCCATCTTCAGCAGCAGCACMGGGGCTCTGCAGCAGCCGCATGACGACAGGGTGGGAAGGGTTTGCAAATGGAGTTTTAGGACCAGCCACGTCCCGGTTTTACGGCCAGCGGCTGCAGATCCCCTCAGAGCGACGTGCCAAGAGGCTGCTTTGGATCCAGCTTAGAGGACGCAGCAGTTCGGCCCATTAAAAAGCGAATTCTTCGTGTCGAGGAAGGGTTTCCAGCAGGTGGAGGCTCGTCTGGGAAGGGGAGGATCTGGGTCAGGCAGCCCGGTACCGCAGCGGCTCTCGGAGCCTCCTCCTGCTCCGAGGGCAGCGACATGCTCCGTACCCACATTCCCAGGACAACCCCCGGACGCGCTTCCAGACCGTCAGTCACACACGGCGAGGACAGCTCTGTCACGGCCTGTTGCCGTTCTCTCTTATTACTGTGAGTAGAGCTAAACGYGAGGGCAAAATTGCACTGAAAGGGTTCGATTGATCTGAAATGAATCTAGGGGCAATTTCCTTTGCAGAAAAGTGCCCACGTGTGGAGCTTTGCTTTATGATATTTTGAAATCATTTATTTGCTTTAACAGCTGTCGCCTTCTGCCCGCTCCAAGGGCATTTATCAGAATACATGTTTAAATGGTGTTTAATAGGGTCTGTTCTTTCCCTCCCTGGAAATGCTCCCGGTACCTGAAGAAAAGTGGATTTTACAAACCCTGGGAGGGAGCCACCGACACCAGGACAGTGGGAAGGGACAGGACGGAATGGGAGGGGGCAGGACCAGACGGGACGGGATGGGACGGGASAGCAGCACTGGTTTTGCAGCCGAGCWGCTCCGGAGCTTCTCCCAGCGGCGCGAAGGTTGGAGCAAAGCGGATGGCTCCCGGCTTGCTTGCAGCCCTGGGTATAAACCACGAGGAAGCAAAGGAAGCCGCAGGCCCTGTCCGTCCCTCTGTCCATCCGTGCGCCCCGGCCCGGCGTTCCTGCTGCAGGAAGCCAGGGCGGGAGCGATGCTCAGGGCTGGTGCTGACGCTGGCGCATCCCAGCTCCGCTCCTGCTCCCGGGGCGRCACACGGGATCATGGCGCCGGGGCTGCGACCGCCGAGAGCGCGAAGGGAATCTCCTACCACCGTGTGGCTGCGTCCTGCCGCTGCATCTGCTGCATCCGCCGCGTCTGCCACATCTGCACTGCCTGGAGCGGCCAAACACCTCCCGGGCGGAGCGGGGGCATCCGGGACACACCTGGGCATCCCCAACCCCATCCTGGGAGGAGTGGGAGCATCCAGGACACACCTGGACATCCCCAAGCCCATCCCGGGAGGAGGACCAGGACCCAGGACACATCTGGGCATCTCCAGCTCCACCACAGGAGAAGGACCAGGATGCAGGACACATCTGGGCATCTCCATCTCCATGCCGGGAGGAGCACCAGGGCCCAGGACACACCCGGGCACCCCCAGTCCCATCCCGGGGCAGGAGGAGCACTCAGGACGCAGCCGAGCACCATGTCCACGGCCCCTGCCCGCGCTGCCTGTCCATGCAGGGTGACACCCGCGCCCAGGGTGAGCAGAGACGGCCCGAGCGGAGAACGGAGGAAGCCAAGAGGGAAACGCTGCCGTGGAGCCAGCCCCATCCCGGCCCGCCCGGCCTGCCCGACGTCACGTCCTGACGGACACACCAGCCCTCGCCTCGTGCCCTGGCAGCCCAGCAGCCGTCAGGGAGAAAACCAGGGCTATTCCCTGCCACAGAGCTAAACGCCCCGAGSCGGGCAGAGCTTCGGCAGCCGCGTGCCCCTGGGAGCCCCTCCCGGCCGGGTGCCGAGGGGCTGCTTCATGGCGGATCAGGGCAGCGGGACGGATCCGCGCCCTGCCAGGGCTGCCCGGGGCGGGACGTGGAGCCAAGATTTCCGCCTGGCCGAAACCTCCGCTCCACATCCCCTCCGGAGCTGGTCGCTCCTCCTCCAGACCAGGAGCAGGGACCCACGGAGCAGGGGGTGTCCCACGGAGCAGGGGGTGTCCCATGGAGCAGGGGGTGTCCCAAGGAGCAGGGTGTCTCACGGAGCAGGAGGTGTCCCGCAGAGCAGGGGTGTCCCATGGAGCAGGGGTGTCCCACGGAGCAGGGGGTGTTCCATGGAGCAGGGGTGTCCCATGGAGCAGGGGTGTCCCGTGGAGCAGGGCTGTCCCGCTTGGTGCTCCCAGTCTCGGCTGCACCGTGGCGCTGCCTTTGTGCTGCGGCCACAGGCACCGTGCTGGCACAGACCTCTCCATCGCTTCGGAATAGGAAGGCATGGACAGCAACAGCCGAAGCGGAGCCGGAGGGCGGACTCACTGCTGCTTCCCAGCCAGCAGAGCGCCCGAGCCCTGCCCTTCCCACGGGCAAACGCTCCCTTCGGACAYAGGCGGGCAGGGAGCCCCACGGAGCGAGGCGAACGCCATGGACCTGGCCCAGCGGCAGCACGCGGAGCGGCCCCTGCACACGTCGGGGCAGGACACGTCGCTCCAGACTCCGCTGCCAGCAGGAAAACAGCTCAACATGGAGGAGAAGAGCCCTGGAAGGGAGGGCTGGGCAGAGCCGGGGCCTTCGGTGGGGCTGGCCCCACGGACCAGCTCCGATCGGCCGCCCCGGGGGYTTCACGGGGTGTGAAGCCTGACCCGAGCTGCGGAGCGGGGCGTTGCTGCAGCTCGGCCCGGGGCTGCTGCTCCAAAGCCGAGGAATTTATGGCAGAATTAAAACCTCGCTGCAAGCAATCACCCAAGGAGCAGCAGCATCGATCGCAGCGCTGCCGGCAACACACGCTCCAAAATCGTGAGTCAGACCCCAGACGTCATGAGAGTTTAAAATGCAATATATTCTGCATTACTTTTCCTTAGCCGAAGAGGTTCCACTTGCCCGTTTTCCATTTCCAAGGTGTGAAGGTCGGACCCTGCCTCCCTCCAAGGGAAACAGAGGCCCGTGGGTCGCGGCGGCCAGAGCAGGAGGCTCCAGGAGCCGCTGGTGGGTTTGGGGGTGGTGACGGCRGGAGCCTGGAGCAGACCCGGCCRCGGATGCTCAGAGGTGTCGGGATCYGCGTGGCGGGAATGCGGGAGCAGGAATGTGGGAGCAGCTCCCGTCAGAGCGGAGGGGCGGCCAGGCCAGCCCCCAGGCCGGGATCCCACGCTCAGCCGCCCCACAGAGCCTTGCTGGTCATCACATGGGAAAGGTGGTTTTCCATGGAGCAGCGGGAAACCTGCTGCAGTTGGGCCCTAGGGATGCTGGAAAGGGCTCAGAAAGGAGAGAGGGGCACAAGTGACRGCAGAASAGAGCAGCACGAGCCTGGGATGCTGTTTCCTTGGGAAGTCAGAGTGAAAAAAATAATGATAATAATGAGCTAGCTAATTCCTACTAGAAATGAGCTGCTCGCTCTCCTCCTCTCCCGCGAGCGCTCTTGATTAGCTAATAAATGATTAATCGCGCCAAGAAAAGCCGGCTCCTCTGCCTCCCGCTTTCATCCGCCCGCTGCCTCCCGGGGACCGCCAGTGTCACCGGCAGATGAAAGGGTCCCCGCCGGCCCCGGCCRCACCGTCCCGGCGGAGCAGGGGCCACACGGCCCGCCAAGGGGCAATAATAAACGATAATAATAACACAAACTGGGAACATAATCACCCCCACGCAGGGCTGCCCCACGGCTGCAGGGAAGCAGGGTTTGGTGCCAGTGTTTGTGCCGTGGCCACCGGGACGATCCCCCTTGTCCTTCCGTGGGCTCTTTMCGCATCTGCTGCCGCCTCCAAGAGCTCTGTGATTTATCCATGAGGAAACCGCGGCCACACGGGCTGCTCCGGACCGGGAGCCGATTCCAGCGCTCCCAGCAGCAGGTTCTGTTCCGGCGGGACGCGGAGGCGCTCGGCTCTCCGTGCAGCTCCGACCTCCGCATCCCATACGCTCACACCTGCTGAGGTCGAACTGCCAACGCTCAACGGCCYCACCGGGAAGGAAGAGCGTTYCCCAGGCGGCTCCGCGGCCGCGGCMCGGCCCGGCCGGGAGGGTCCGTGCGAGCCCGCGATCCTGCACGAGGACGGGTCCTGCACAGYGACGGCTCCCGCGCGGCCCCAGCCGCAGGGACGGGACGGGACGGGCACTGCAGGTCCCTGCGGCACCCTGGCGGCACCAGCCACGCCGAGCGCCCCTGCCACCCGACACGTGCGAAACCCGGCGCTGCACCAGGGACCCTCCACCCMACGAGGACAAGGGGGGAAAAGGGGGAAAAATCACCCAGAAGGAAGMGGAGGAATAGGGCTGAGAAGGGAGCTGAGGTGGAAATCCGCCGCAGGGCTCACCAAGATCGACAGGGCACGWATCACCAGGGCCCCTGCGTGTCCGACCCATTACTTATCACACTTATTAATTCATGGAACACCCCGCTGGCCACCAAGGCTGCTGATTGCTCCGCAGCGTCGTCACCCGGCAGTGCCGGGGAGCTGGAAACTGCCCCGTGGCCCCGGGAAAGGCCTCGGGGCCGGCGGCGGGTGCAGGCCGTGGGAGCGGAGCGCGCGGGCCGCGGCCGCCGGGCGCYGCTCGCCGCCCTGCCATCCCCCCGCTTAAACCCACGATTAAACGGATTGAGCAGATGATTAAACAAATAGAGATTAATGAAACAAGCAAAGCAATCAAATCTTTATGGCGGAATAAACGCGTGATTCAAAACAATATTAGGACAAATTGTCTAAAACTAATAGTGGATGCRCCGCTTTTGTCTAAACAGCATTTGTTATGTTCACACTTAGCTGCAATCAAAATATTTGCTCGGGACGAGACGGATCTGAAACCCTAAGCTGCTAGCCGTGACGAGAAAGCAGCACRCACTTTTGTTCTTCTTTTTCCCTCTTTTTCCTGTTCCGCCCTCTCGCCGCCCCAGCCGCTGCCCCCGTCGCAGCTCTGCGTGCCCCTCGCCCCGATCTCCCCTCCCTTGAGCCATCAGTTTTGCACATGGGACGATGCATTCRTGCTAAAGACTCTTGTTTCCTGAAGCCGCTTGAATTCTTGAAATGAAAATAAGAAGAGCCGGRAGCGAGGGAATGAAATAACCCCCAGAATTCCCAGACAAGCTGCCGTGAGGCCGCAACAGCCAATCCAAGCGCACGGAGCAGGTCATGGGAGCGCAGGGGTGAGCATGTGCGGGGTGCTGCATTGCACTGCCACACTCATGCATGCACACACACGCATACCCACCCATGCACGCACATGTGCATGCATTCGTGCATGCACACATACCCCTGCACATACATTCATGCATGCGCTCATACCCCTGCACAAGCATGCATGCATGCACACATATCCCTGCACATGCATGCACACCCACGCACATGCACGCACACCCGTGCACACCCATCACACGCATGCACACACCAGGCCCGCTCCTCACAGTCGAGATCTTCCCGCAGGGGAAGGTGCAGCACACTGCGCTCCCAACCTGCCGCCCCAGGATCTCCGCTCTGGGCCGATGGGCGGTGGGGTCCGGAGCATCCCATGGGAGCAGCATTCCGGGGCCGGCAGCGCCGCGGGAGGATCCCGCGAGTCCAGGACGCGGCTTCCACGTCTCCGGGTGCGGAGGCGCGCGGGAGCTGCGGCCCTCGCTCCCGGCCTCCCTCCCGCTCGCCTTCCCGCAGCCTCATTACTATATTGTGGATATTCTCCTCTAAAGGGCATCTCTTTGAATGCATTTGCTTTTTTATTAATGTGCGCTAAGGCAAGTCAAGCCTGATTATCATGAAGACAATTGCTGAATTCYCTCCTGGAGAAATCTCATCTAGACTGCGTAGGCGTTTTAATTTCAGAGACCCATTAATTGGCACAATTGCTTAAGCAGCTGCTTTCCGTGTCATTTTAGGGCCGCTTTATGAAAAACAGAGCTAAAAGGAAAGAAAGAAAAGTCTCTGACAGGCCAGGCCTTGCTSCTCGGGAGCGTAATTAATGCCAGGAGCTTCCTAGGAGCTGCAGGCAGCAACGGGGCGTCCTGGCCCCAAAATGGGGGCACTACCAAAAAGCGAAAAAAACAGGAAAAAATATATGTATATATAGAGAAGAGAGCCCTCAGCARAGGCAGGAGTGGCTGCCCCGTGGCTGGTGCTGCGCTGCTTCCCGCTCCAGGACAAGGTTAATCAGCGCATTAATAACCAACAATCCCCCTTCCCGACGGAAATCACCGCTGTTCTCTGCTGCGGGCCATAAAAAAGCCCCTTTCCCACCCGTTAATAAATAAGGCCGTATCAATGCCCTGAGTTATCAGCGGAAGGTATCTGCTCGTGCAAAGCAATAGCGGGGAGTGMTGACTTATTAATGAGGAAGAGCTAACGCTCCGATCCCATGCCCATTGCAGCAGAGCCCGGCCACGGGCTGCAGCCCTCCCTATCCCTTAACCGCCCCGTTATCCGGCAGGATAAAAGAGCCGAGGTGACCGAGGCCTCGTTAAACATTAATGGGGAGCATAAAAGATTCAGCTGCCCCCGCGCTGCTGTTTAGCCCGGCCTGGCGGGCTGTTAAGGAGCGGACGGGAGGTTTGGCTCCTCRCGCCGGGTTTCTCGTCCCCGAGCGGGGAAGCTCCGGCCTCCACATTCCCTGATCCGTTGAATGCCGAGCGTAAAGGACCCCAGGGAGCAGCGGCACAGGGGGTTCCTGCACCCCGGCTTTGATCCCTATGGGTTCTTTACATTCTGCTGATCTCTTCCCTTTCGGTCATCGCTCACGTCCTTGCATGACACTCTGCATATGGCTTCCATCCCATTTCCATCCATCTGCTTCCTGGTTCTCCATCCACAAGGAATCCAAACTGATACCCTCAGAAATGGGTTTTCCYGACTRTTCYGCCGGCTGGGGGAGCCTCGGCCCAYGGRGGTCCCCTTTCCCCCTCTTTMCCCCAGCGGCGCCGTCCCGGCCGAGCCGTGCAGGAGGATCCGTGTGAGCAGCACGTGCGCCYGCGTCCGCGCGGCCCTTCCCGCGCCCGGCGCCCCCATCCCCGCGCACGCCGACCCGCCGCGGGAAGCGCATCCCGCCGCGAGCCGCGGGGCTCCCGGCCAGCTCGGCCCGGCTCACGCCTGCAGAGGGGCAGTTAACCCGGGGGTAACCGGAATGGCACGCGGCGTCCTTGCAGCGAGCAGACGTGGCTCCTGCGGGAAATGCACCATGCACAGCTCATCACACCAGTGTCGGTGCTCCCAGAGACGCACACAGCTCATCACAGCAGTGCCGGTGCTGTAAGAGACCCCCACACAGCTCATCACACCAGTGTCAGTGCACCCAGAGACCCCGCACAGCTCATCACAGCAGTGCCGGTGCTGTAAGAGACCCTGCACAGCTCATCACAGCAATGGGGCTCCCAGAGACCCTGCACAGCTCATCACAGCAATGGGGCTCCCAGAGACCCTGCACAGCTCATCACAGCAATGGGGCTCGCCGCACAGCAGGACTCTAGGGCAGAGCCCCCAGTGTCGGCAGTGGCTGGAGACACGTGGGGAAGAAGCCGCCCCCTTTCCGGAGAGGGAACGTCCGAAGGGGACAGAAGATGAGGAGGAATTACTAATAATTCAGCCCGCGGTAGCTYCGAGCCCAGCGGGCTCCCGCCTTTTATCTGCTTCGCGGCTACGAGGGAAGAAGGGGATGAAAAAATTAAAAAAAATAAAAAGAGGGAGTTTAATGACAGTGTCTGTTGATCATCAGCTCGGGAAAAATGAATTGCTTCCCTGAACCTGAAAAAATATCAAACCGCATAAATAAACCTGTTTAAATTATTAATAARGGCATTTACATTTTGAGCCTGAGCACGAGAATTAATTTCATTTCTTATGCTAAACCGGCCGCYGCGCGGCTGGTGATCCACGAGGGGCGAGAGGAGCAAAGAGGGAGGGCTGCAGGGAAGGCCCCGCGCCGCGGGCCGAGGCGCCCGTCCCGAGCGAGGCCCCGGCCCTGTCCCCATCCCCATCCCCGGCCCCGGCCCCTCCGCGCCGCCCGCGCGGGCGTCGGGCACCCCCAGGGCGCCGATAGCGCCCGGACGTCCCCGCCGCGCCGGCCGCCCCGCGCGGGAGCTAATTAAGGAATGGCTGCGGTGATGACAGGCTGGATTAATAGTTCTTGAAGAGCAGCCAGCGCCAACTGCTCCCGCAGCCACCGCGAACGCTAATAACGGAGAAAATCCTGCCAGTTCCTTTAATTCATGAATATTTAAGCCTGTGAAAAATCTGTCAGATTATAGCACTTTCCTGGTGATTTTCCGCCTAAGTGCCGTGATGGGCAAGCGCCAGTCGCTCCAGGAGCGTCAGCGCGACGCGGGGCCCGGGGCCGATGGCAGCGCGGCGCCTCCTCCCGTCCCGCGGCGCCCGGTGCCCGGGAGGAGCGCCCGGGGACCCCGCGGCGGGCGGGATCCCGCTGGACACATCCCGCGGGGAGCCGGAGCGGGGCGGGGATGCGGAGCACATATCAATCAACAGCCTCTTCTTTTGGGCTCAAGAAGCGCTAGTCTAGTTGCTTAGAACAACATGATTCATCTCCCTGATGTTATTGTTAAAGTCACTGCCAATTTGTTATTAATGGGTATCAGCTGYGCTCATGAAAACCGCCACGCAGAAAATCTTAAAAAATATATTTTTCATATATACAAATATTTTCTCTCTTTCTATATACTAAACTTCTTTATATACCTTAAGATTTTTTTTCCCCCTAAAAAGAAGGAAGAAAAATCCCGACACTTCCACCATTCCCAGGGCGATACCCATCTACTTGGCAAGTAGCTCCTGGAAAGACCCGTCCATGCCCCGGTCCTGCCCCGTCTCGCCCCCTTCCCGCCGGAGCCGGCCCCTCCCGCCGGCGCGTCAGGATCCTGCTCCCGTCCCGCGGACACGCTGCGCTGGCACCGCTCGGACACGCTGCACGAGGAGGGATGGAGCCGGGAAAGCAGGGCCCGGGAAAGGGCTGGGCCGGCGGCACGGAACCACCCCCGCGGATGGGCAATCCCTGCGCCCCGTTAAACCTGCCCCGGCTCCCGCCTGCACAACAAAGCGCCCGGAGGCGGCGGCCCCGGAGCGCGGCCGGGGGCTGCAGAGCCCAGGCCAGGCGGGCACCGTGGGGAGCCCCGAGAGGGACCCGCGTGGAGCAGAGAGMGCAACGACCGTCCCGGCCCCGTCGCGCCGCGTCCCCAGGCACAGCCCGGCTGCCCTGATCCGCGTCCGTGTGGGAGGCGAGAAGGGAGCCGGGATGGGCTGGAGCCCGGCTCGCTCCAGGTGCCGCCAAGGAGACTCGTCAGCGCGACGGGCGAAACCTGCCGGGGCCGGGGCCGCCCTCGGGCGTCGCTGGCCCAGCGGGGAGCTGCTCTGCAGAGCTCCAAGAGCCAAACCCGGCGCGGCGGCGGCAGCGGGACCGGCCCGGGGTCGTGTCCTGCCCCCCGCCCCGCTCCACCCCCGTGCAGGCTCCGGGACGGTGCAGAGCGTGCACCCGCCTGCGGGGATCGGGAAATTTCCATCGCAGCTCGAACACGGATTAAACTCGGAGCTGCCATCAAAGCRGAGAGGAAGATGAGGATCAAAGTGATGCAACACTCTGGGAAAGGAAAAGATTAAAGACAGCAAATTGAACAAGATTTTAAAGAGATATTAAAAGGTGTTAATGCAAGCTAATGCAGCTAATGAAGAAAAAGGGAGGCCATTCAATTAACGTGTGCGGCAGGGAGAGGACGGCTGTCTACACCTCCGCTGCAACATCAAAGSCTGGATGCTGCCTCTTATTAAAAGGGAACGTAGAATATTTAACAGGCAGAAGAGATTGAAATACATTTTGGATAATTACGTCTACCTCCATAATGGCGACAGTTTATCATTGTATTCCTAACCCAAATCTAACAACGTGTGCCAAATAAGTGGCCGCTGAAGCCGAGCATGGCCGGGGCCGGCCGGGCAGTGGGACGGGTGGCGGGATGGGCGCCGCGTGGGGCTGCAAACCCGGGGCGCTCCCTCACCGCGGCATTCTGGTCCTCAGCACCAATCAAAGATAATTTCCAGTATTTGCAAACGCACCAAGACTAGATCAGTAAGAGCAGGGCCTGCCCACCCCGGCGCGCTGCTTCTACCCGCGGGGGTGGCTGGCACCGACCTGCGCCCGGGCGGAACCTTGTGGGCAGAGGGAAAATGGAACGGGGAACAAGTGGGAAATGGGGAGATCAGAGGGTGTGAGGCGCCGGGAAAGCCCCGCGACAGGCAGGTGGGTACTGGGAGTGCGGGCGGCCTCGCTGCATCCCGGCGTGCTCCCCATGCATTCCCCATGCGCTCCCCGGAGCGCCCGCCACAGGAGCCGGAGCTGCTGGAGGGCGCCTGCTCCCCGACTAGGGCAGAAGCAGCCGCGACCCCGACCCGCGGGTGACACATCCAGGAGCAGGATCGGAGCGTTTGCAAAATGTCCTGGGTGACGCCAACACGGGTGACGCGCCCGGGAGCGGGATCGGAGCGTTTGCAACATGTCCTGGGTGACGCCAACACGGGTGACGCGCCCGGGAGCGGGATCGGAGTGTTTGCGACGTGCCCCGGGGCACTGGGCTGCGCTCCCGCGTGTCCCCGCGCCCGCAGGGGCCGCGAGTCTCCGTCTCCACTTGCGCAGCTGCTGGAGCCGTTTGCTGTCGCTGCGGAGGCTGGTGGCATTTCCTCTAATTTGGCCAGAAAGAAAGAAAGGCAGGTGGCGGGAGAGGGGGTTTTTTTCCTTCTTTTTTCCTTTTTTTTTAAATCTTTTTCTTTTTTTGCAGCCCTAGGCCTCCATCCCCTCCCCACCCAGCTCAGCTCCTCAGGATTCCCTCTTTTCCAAGAGCATCCTTCCCCCTGCTGTCCCGCAACGCTCCCAGGGACACGGTCCTGTGCGTGGGACCTGCCCGTGCTCCGCTGGGATCAACTGCCGGAGCACGTTCCGCTAAGGAGCCCTCCGAGGCCGCCTGTGCATGGAGCAGCCCCCCCCAGCGCGGCCCTGTGGAGCCTCTTCGGCTCCCCGACACAAAGAACTCATCCCTGCCCAGAAAAAAACCCGGATTTTGGAATTCTTTCACAGGGAAATGTCAGCTCTGATGAAACATTCGAGTTTTTCTATGGGAAATGTCTAAACAAAACATTAACATTTTGACTTCAAATGTCATTTCTTCTGGTTCTTCAATTAAAAACAAAATGACATTTCAAGTCAAAACGTCAATTTGAAATTAATTTCTGTTTTATTTTAGGAACCAAAATTGTCTTTCAAGAGGAGAGGCACAAACGGCTCGTTCAGAAGAGCCGCCTTCTCTTAGCTCTGCTGCAGAACCTCCGCAGGAGACACAAATCCTGTGGATAACCAGTTAGGAGAGAAGATTTTTCATCCTGGGTTTTCCTGGCGGAAGGACGCCRTCCCTGTGCTCTTGGGCACCGTGTGGGATTCCCATCCGTGGGACTGGGGCCTGTCCGGACGCACAGGAAGCTCGCATCTCTGGCCTTGGCAGCCCAGCCGGCTCGCTTGGTTCGGGAGGGAGGGATGCGGATCGACCTTCCCAGGGCTGGGATGGGAGGACGGTCCTGGGATCCGGGTGCTGCAGCAGCAGCACGGAGGGCACAGCCTGGAAYACTCTGCTCCGGTGCCCGTGTCCGGCTGGGAACTGGGCGCTCCCTGTCCTGCTCGGTGCGAGGGCCGTCGCAAGGGACCCGCRGCGCGAGGGCGGCCTCGTTTCTGTGCCCTCGGCTCCTGAAACACTGCAACGTTCCCCGGGGACAGCCCGAAACGCAGCGACGGCCTCAGCCTGGTGCTGGAGGTCTCAACAAAACCGCACTTCAGACCCGCGGCCCTTCGCTTTCCCATCCAGCGGGAACGCTGTCACCGCCAGCCTGCGGGAGCGCCGTGTTTGTAACGCCGGCATCTGGTGCAGGGCTCGGTCTTGTCGCACCTCTGCATCCCTGCATCCCCACATCCCTGCATCCCCACATCCCTGCATCCCCACATCCCTTCATCCCTGCAGCCCCACATCCCTTCATCCCTGCATCCCTTCATCCGTGCATCCTTGCATCCCCACATCCCTGCATCACTTCATCCCTGCATCACTTCATCCCTGCATCCCCACATCCCTGCAGCCCCACATCCCTGCAGCCCCACATCCCTTCATCCCTGCATCCCTTCATCCCTGCATCCCCACATCCCTGCATCCCCACATCCCCGCACCCATGCCCGCTTCCCTGCCCATCCTCGCCCGGCTCCTCGCTGGACACTCGGCCCCACAGCCAGGATATTTTCCCTCCGGCAGCACCCGAGTGAACAAAGCAGCCGAAGGAGGAGACCCAGCCGCCTCGCTGGAGGATGCAAACATCCTCCCCTTGCCTCTCTTGTTGTATGTCTATGTATGACACACTGTTTTATACACTGCAGAAACCCTCGGAWCCCAGCCTGYCCKTCAGCATTTCAAGGCCCCTTTTCCAGCTGCTGAAACGCCTCCGAGCAGGCTGACCTTCCCCCGGGGGGCTGCGGCAAGGGCTGCTCCTTACGGCAAGCGCCCGGAGCGGGAGGAAGGTTGTGGCCTGCGCCGCCCTGTGAGACGGAGCATCCTCTGCCGGGATTCGGACACCAGGGCAGCGCTCGCCACAACTGGTAACCGCAGGTCAGAGCCTGCAGAAGCGTCCGCAGCAAACCCGGAGCCAGCCCAGACTGCCGCGGCTCGGCCCTGGGCGCAGGCTCTGCSCGCCCGGGCGGCACCGAGGCCCTTCCTGAGCGGGCTCGGGCTGCCGTTTCTGCCGCTCCGTGCAAACGGCTCCTGAGGAATCCGGATCCGCAAGGGCTTCACGTGCAGCTCGGGCGCTGCTACCGCGTCTGCCCGRGGCTCCGGCCTTGCCAGACCCTGAAACCCGGAGGAAGCCCAAACCACGAGACGGGGCGGCCGGGAGGGAAGGGGCGCCCGGGCCGCCGGCTCCAGCACCGCGGGGCTCCGGCTCGGGAACGGGAGCCGGGGGATCCCTCCTGGGGAGGGCAACAGGGATTTAGCTGGTCTGGATTTTTACGTTGAAAGTTGCATGAAGCTGGAAAGCCAGGAGGTCACTGAGACCATCCTGACTGTCCGAAGGGCTTCCCGCAACGAGGAGGAGCCCCCGGGCTGGGGGACAAACCTGCCGCAGGAGCGGATCCTCCGGGAGGGACCCGGMTCCTCCTCTTACAACCCCGTTAAAACCACCCCACCTTCTCCTGCTCTCCCACCAGCTGTGCCAGGAGGGCTCTATCGGGGACRTGGATCTTCCCAGGTGGAGTCACAGCACACAAGGACTGATGGACACCCAGTCCGTGCATCCCCAGCGGGMCGCAGGCGCCTCCGCACGTGGAGGACTGGGATGTGCTGGGAATAGAGAGTAAAGGACGCGCCGGTGCCCAGGGACCTCTGCCGTCAGCAGCACGTGTTGCTGCCSGATCTTGTGGTCCTTAGGGCTACATCACACACAGCAAGGAGCCAAGCTTCAGAGCCGGCTGCTCACAGCGCCGGCGAGGCGGTGTTTAGGTGTCCGAGTCTGCTCTGAGACGGAGCGTACGCGGCTCCAAAGGGAATCGGAGCCCGGCTCTGGAGCCAGGCGGCCGTGGGGCTGCTCCGGAGAGGCTTACAAGGCAAAGATGGAGAGAGACCGGCCTGGAGCTGGGGAGGGATTTGTGGAGGCTCCGTGGAGCCGGCGCCAGGGCCGAGAGGGGCACCGAGGCGCCTGTCCCTCCCCTCCCGAGGCGCCCGTCCCTCCCGAGGCGCCCGTCCCTCCCGAGGTGCCTGTCCCTCCCGAAGCACCCGTCACTCCCAGGCACAGCGGGAGCAGCCGTGGGGCCGCGGGGCGGTGGGACCGAGCGCGCGCCCGTCCCTCCCGAGGTGCCTGTCCCTCCCGAAGCACCCGTCACTCCCAGGCACAGCGGGAGCAGCCGTGGGGCCGCGGGGCGGTGGGACCGAGCGCAGCGCTCCCACGCGCCGTCCTGCAGGCTGCCCGTGCCGGGACGGGGAGCAGCGCGGGCCCATCCGCCTCGCCAGCCCCATGGCCCCCCCCATGAGCAGCCCCGGCCCGCAGAGCTGCTCGTCCACAGCTCGTGCTCCAGACCATCCAATCAGCGCGGCCCCATCTGGTGCAAGGATGGGGGAATAACGCCGCTGCTTTGCGTTTTTCTCCCTTTCTCGGTGTAACGTCGAGATCTAACCAGCAGCAAGCTGTGCGTTAATTGGAACGACACAGCAGACGTGCCCTTCCCTACGCGCACGGCTTCCCTTAGCGGGGAAAAACGCCGGCGGGGCAGAAGGACCAGCGCTCTGCCCTCCCGCCTGCCCCAAGGACAGCGCTGTCCCCACGCTGATCCGGGCTATAGACATGGGGAGGACACGGAGCAGCAGCAGCCGGGACAAGGCGGCGCTTGGCTCAGCGTGACGGCCGGCCAGGCCGGCTCGCATGGAGTGAGCAGGGGCCAAGGGAGCTGGTGTGGAGCGAGCAGGGGCCAAGGGAGCTGGTGTGGAGCGAGCAGGGGCCGAGGGAGCTCATATGGAGTGAGCAGGGGCCGAGGGAGCTGACACGGAGCGAGCAGGGGCCGAGGGAGCTGGTATGAAGCAAGCAGGGGCCAAGGGAGCTCATATGGAGCAAGCAGGGGCCGAGGGAGCTGGTGTGGAGCGAGCAGGGGCCAAGGGAGCTCCTATGGAGCGAGCAGGGGCCGAGGGAGCTGGTGTGGAGCGAGCAGGGGCCCATGGGCGCTGGAGCAGTCAGGAGCAGCTCCCAGGCAGGAGCTGCCGAGTGATTAACGGGAGCCAAGCGGACGTATTTAGAGGCCGTTTTCTCCCCTGCGCTGCTGAGGAGTCGGAGAGGGAGGCGAGGTGCCGGGGGGGACGCGGGGTCCACGTGCGAGCCGGGCTGGGGCCGCGCTGCTCCGTGCGAGCTCCGGAGGCGGCGGCGCTGCCGCCACGGGAGGCTCCGAAGCCTCCCTGCCGCTCGGCCCGGCCTCCGCGCGCGGGAGGCAGCGCCCCGGCTCCGGAGGCGGGAGCCGTGTCCGCGTGACGAGGGCAGCCGCGCTTTCCAGCGGATGCAGCCGGCCGGTGCTGCCCCCCTGCCCTCTGCCCTGCTGCTCCGAYCCGAGGGCTCCGATCCGCGCGTGCAGGGAGCGAGCACGGGAGCGCAGGCAGCCTCCCCACCCTGCGGCCCCCCCGGGACGCCCCAACGGGCCCTTTCCAGCTCAGCAGCGGCGACGTCCGCGGCACGGAGGGGCTGGGACGCAGCGAGCCCGGACGCCCCTGTTGCGCGCAGGCGGCCAGTGCGGCTCCCCCACAGAGCCGGGACTCGGAGCCCAGGGCCGCCAGACACTTGGAATCAGCCAGAGGGAGCGGAGCAGAGGGTGGGACCGCGGCCTCCTCCCCACCGCGTGGCACGAAGGCCGTGAGAGCGCGGCTCTACGGGCCGGGGCGTTCCTGGGCCAAGACCAGGACCCACTCAGCCCTTCACACAGCCCTGCTCGGGACGGGGCTGAGACGATCCCGACGACGGGCAAACGCCAACGCGCGAAACTGCCCCCGTGATCCGCAAAGAACCGAAGGAGAAAGGGACGAACGCGGCCGCTCCGAGCAGCGGGAGGCTCCATCCCTCCCGCCCCAAGCAGCCGCAYGCCGCATCCCGAGGAACCCGCCCCTCTCCTTACGGAAGCCGCGARCATCTGGTTCCACTTGCCGAGGGAAAGGGAAGGGGCGGGAATCTGGTTTCACTTGGGTTTCGCTGCCCCGGGTGATGGTTTGCTCTGCGTTTCATGTTGTTACTGCAATACGATCGGAGGGCAGTGGGTGGCCTGTTTCCCCCATTYGAAACTAATTTACAGCTTTGTCTGGCGAAATTGTCGCTCCCAATCAATTAGCGCTGACACCGAAATTAACCCATGCCGGGGTCCTGACACCGAAGGCAGCGGCTCCTCGCGGGGAGGAAGAAAGCGGCTGCTCGGGGATCCGCGGCTCCCTCCTCCTCCCACCCAGCCAGGGTTTTATTTTTAGAGATCCAGACTGCAGTTTTAAGGGAGATTTAACAGGCTCCATTGAGATCCATTGCAGATGCTATTTCTGCTTTAGGGCCATGACCCCGTGAGGAAGATGAGCAACCAAAACCAGGAACGGAATYGGAAGGAGCAGAGCCCGAATGCACCCGGACGTCCCCGGCAGCCTCCGTCCCTGCTGCTCCCGGAGCGGCGGCAGCAGCTGCCCCAGGCCTGGGCCCGTGGGAAGGAGCCTTTCCGGGCGGCCGGGAGCAGCCGCCCCGCTGCTGAGCAGCTCCCCTTGGGGACGGTCACAGTGTCGAGCAGCTCCCCTTGGGGATGGTCACAGTGTCGAGCAGCTCCCCTTGGGGACAGCCACAGTGTCGAGCAGCTCCCCTTGGGGACGGTCACAGCGGACAGCGGCTCCCCTTGGGAACGGTCACAGTGCTGCCGAGCGGCTCCCCTTGGGGACGGTCACAGTGTCGAGCAGCTCCCCTTGGGGACGGTCACAGCCCTGCCGGGCGGCTGCTCCAGGTGGAGCCGAGGTTTCCTCGTCTCCAGGCAGGAGGCTCCGAGGAGGGCGCTGGTGAAGGGGGGCCGGGGTGCCCAGCCGGGCTCCCAAGGGCCGCGCTGCAACCCCCGGAGCTTCGCGCGGGCCCAAAGCTTTGGTCCTAAGGACCATCAGGGCTGTCGGGAGGAAAGGGGTGGCCCTCCCCGGCAGCCGGGGCGGCTCCCTCTGCCCGCCGGCTGCCGCCCGGGACGCGTGTCGGGAGCAGAGGGCTCACAGCAGCATCTCATCAGCTCGTTAGTCTCCTCCGGAAAGTTATCGCCGGCAAAGAAACGGCTCTGCACRCAAACCGCGCTTGGAAAGGAGAACGTCTCCCATGAACCCCATCCGGCAGCTGCTGGACAAGCYCTGGGAACACGTCACGTCCACCGGCTCCCGCACGGCCGGAGTGGGTGCAAGGCCGGGCAGCAGCGCCCGGCACGTGGCCRGGAGCCGCCGSGCTCCGYGGGTGCCTCCTGCTCCGSGGGAAGGGGCTGACGCYGCYMCGGMTCCCGCGGCGGCTCCGTGTCCTCCYCRTCCTCTTCCSCAGGACCGCGGCCACCCGGGCAGGCCGGGCACTCCGGGGTGGACAGTGTCCCCCTGGGTCAAGCCAGCGCTGGGCGCGCGCACTCCTCCGCAGCGCGGCAGGGTGGAGCTGGGGCTTGTTCTGAACCTCCCGGCATCCACCTCCAGCTCTCACCGACCCACGCGGGGCTCCTCGCGCCCTTTGCTTTTAAATGCAAGGGTGGCCCCGGGCCGAGCACCTCGCCGGGCCCGCTCAGGGGAGCTGCGGGTGCCCACGCAGGTCTCGGCACAGGGGGAACGTCCCCTTCCAAGCCCTGGGGCTCCCRAGGGCTCCTGGATCCGCAGAGCCGCTCGCCCCGGCAGCACTGGCCGGGCTGCAGGGCTCGGCCCGAGGAGCGGCGCCCGCGGCCCGGCCCGCCCCGTGGGGCTGGGGACGCCCGGCTGGCTCGGCACGAGTGGAGAACCCGGCTGCCCAGCCTGGCTCCTGAGCCCACGGCTGCGGCAGCGCCAGGGAGGGAATCACCATGGAGAGCAACCACGGGCAGCGCAGGGAGGAGGGCTGAGGAGGTCAGAAACGCGGGAAACCCTGGTCTGATGGGGGGAAAAGTGCGGCGAGATGGGTCTGATCCAAGGACCGGGTCCTCGTCCGCCTTGCCCGGGCAGTGAAACCGTGCAGGGATTCGCACGCGGAAGAAGATGGGGAGATTTTTCTGGGAGTCGAGCAGGCACCAGCTGAAGCTCCCCCCACCCAGCACCCGCCGGGGACGCGGCAGGAGGSTCTTGCCCTGCACTCTGTCACCGCGGAGGCCGATGCACGCAGCAGCGCCACGCCGGTGGGGCAGCCCCTGCCCCCCGCCCCTCAGGAGCTCCTGGCTCCGGCTTTGCCGGGGGACGCGTCGGGGGCCTCGCAGCTCCGGCTCCCGCCGCTGCCTCTCCCGCGGACACCGGGCACTGCCCGCCTGAGGGGACGCCGCCCTCGGGACCGCGCCAGGCCGCCGTGCTCAGCACCCGGCCCCTCTCCACCGCCGCCGCCGTTCCCGTGCTGGACTCCAGCCCCACGGGACGCAGACGGGGCCTCGTTCCGCACCCGGCACCCGAGAGGGTTTGAACTCCACATCCCGACGCAAGAGGAGCGCTGAGGAAGCAGCTGATTTTCCTTCTGAAGATGTTGCAAAACCCACGTTCGTTCCCAGCGTGAAATCAGAGCCAGACGCAGCATCTAGTGATTAAAGGTTAGCCGAGACTTCAAACACGCAGCGCGCAGCGGGGCATTCTCCGAAGGATTACCGAATATAAACTAGGCCTCGTTTTTAATATATCTGTTTAATTGCGGCCCYGTCTGGGGCAGTGAGCAGGAATGCACAAGCTTTGCTACAGCTGTGCACTTCACCCTGAAAATTCCCTGGAAAGAGCAACGTGGCTGCACCTGCTAGGTGCAAAACGCTAATCTGTTCTCAGCACTATGGGGAAAACAGCCCRAGTTTAGGGTGAAACGAAGCTGAAATTGTTTTGAAATGAGCAGATGATTCCACCAAAAGCCACTGTGTTTTTACATGAAACGCGCTCCGCTGGCTACGGGAGGCGTAGGGATGGGGGAAGGCGGACACGGAGCAGCCTGGAAGGGCGATGCGGAAACGCGGCCTCTCCAAGCACRAGTGCAGTAACGGTTTGAGGAGAACATGGATTTGAGGCCTATCAAAACTCACTCTCCTCTTAGCGTGACTGCAGGCGGTCTTGGCAGGACTGCAGGCCGTGCTGATTCCACTGCGCTCCAAGGACACTGAGRATAARGAYCCTGGGAACAGGGCAGCCATGAACTGGGAGTGCTGAGGCTGCAAGGACACCGAGAGCAGAGAAGTAGAGAAGCAGAGCTGTGGAGCGAGCGGAGGGGCGGGAACAGCTCCGAACGTGGGGCTGAGCGAGCTCAGCACGACCGGAGCCGGAGCGGCTGCAGCCCGACGAGGCGSCTGCGGGGACAGATGCCTTCAGCCAGCCACTTGTGTTGGCGCACGTGTGAACAGCAGTGCCAACCTCAGGAAGCTGCTAAGGGCACGCTGTGGGAACGAGGGTACAAAGYGGGTACGTGTAAGCACAACAAACGGCATTGCCTGATCATTACKTGAGCTGCGAGCGATGACCCGAATCCCCCGCACAAGAGAGGGAAGCCCTGGGAAGCCATGGAGCGCCGTGGAACACTGTGGAACGCCGTGGAATGCCACGTCCTGCCCGTTCCTCCAGGGCGGCAGCGCTCCGCTCCCGTGCAGGAGGCCGCGCCGGACTCCCGCCCAGCACGCCGCGTGCTCCGAGGGCCGGGAGGAGCCTGGAGCGGGGGCAGCGGGGCGCGTGCTCGAGGCGCGCGGGAGGAGCCCGGCGCCGCGGCGGCTCCGCGGCCGGACCGAGCCGGGAGCAGGGCGGCCGGCCCCGCGGCATCGCGCCCGCAGCGCTCCCGTGCCACCTCCGGCCCTTGGCACACCCGGGGCCATGGGGAAGATCCCGCCTTCCTGCAAAGTGCGGCTCGTACATCACCTTCCAACCTGCTACCCTGCAGGTAATTTAAAGTCCTCTCCACCACATTCCAACAACGTGCAAGAAAAGCCAGCGTCTAAGGGAGTGTAAAAGTAATGCTCATGAAATAAAACTAGCTCTTCACAAGGTGGGAGYAAATACAGCTTTTCCTGTCCCATGTTCCAGACGTATGCCCTTCCCACCATCTACTCCACTCTGTAACTGTAAAAACWAACACTCTTCGCAGTGGAGTGCTGGCACGAAGGCCTGTAAGTCCAGCAATAAAAGAGCCCCACAGTTTAACGGCCCTTAAACGCTCAACATCTTCCTCACTTAATGTAAAATCCATCTGACCTAATAGCTGCGACTGAATTATATGTATGTTTTTTCTATTAAAAGTTAATTTTCTGAGTTGGCAGAGCAATACAAGCATTAGATTAAGAAGGCCACAATCTCCATTAACTTTCCAGAATTCGGGGATATTTCTAAGTCAGCTATGTAAAAAAAAAAAAAGTCACGTACCCACTATGAAAATGGTCCAAGAGCAAGAGCCTTTCCCACGTTTGGGTCCTGCAGATGTGCACAGGTACGTCAGGGAGCAAAACCCAGCTGAGCCACCAGTGCAAGCAGGGAGACCTTCACCTTCACGGCCAGCGAGCSGACTCCGCTCGTGCCGAGGAGCCATCCTGCGAGGATGATCCTCCCTCCGAGCCGGGCAGGACGTTCCTGGGACGCGTTTCCAGACACAGCGCCTCCCCCGCTGCCCTCGGCGTCCTGCTGCACGCCCGCGCCCGGCACGGCCGCCGGGAGAGGTCCCCCCCGAGGAGAGGAGCCACCCCACAGGAGCGGCCAGTTCGCTGTATTGATTCTCCACTAACACCATTAAAATCAATAATTCTGCAAACTGACAAAACYATAGACCTCAGGGGACATCTAAGGAGCAAACCGGTGTTACCTGGCATTGAAGAGCATCCGAGCAAGCACAATAGCCCTCCCCTCTCACGTTATTTTGCCAACTATTTACACTCCTTTATCTTTTACAGAACTGACCACCACAATACAAAAAAGAAGAAACCACTTTATTGGTAGGCAATAWGGGAAAAGTTTAAGAATTACACAGAGATCCCTCAGTAAGGAAACAGAATATCAAAATATACCAGAGTTAGTATAGCAAAAAAATCAGTTTCTCTCCAATGAGAGTTTCAAGTAACGTTATCACAAAAGAATTTGGCTAAAAACTACTGAATATATATTCTGAGATGCCTTCTGTAATAATCCTCTAAGAAATTAAAGGAAAGCAGCAGCAGATCTGTTGTACTACAGATTACTTAGCAAATATATTAAGTATATTTATATAATAAAACTGTCCCCCACATTCATCATTACGCCTGCATCCTCTCCTGTGCGGCAGTTGTCATTTCCACTCTCTACCATGACACTGCCCTAAAGAGAGAGCACGAGAGGACACAAAGATACCACTACTATCAAAAACAAAACAAGGGAGCGCGCGAGGCAGGAGCCACCCCGACGGCTGGACGGGGTTTCCTCGTGTCCTGGGCTTGCGTTTAGGCCAGGCAAGCAGGCGCAGGGCTCCGCGTTTGTGTCCCACGAGCTCGGAGCAGCAGCTTCGCCTGTCGGCCCCAGGACGCCGGGGCCCTGCTGGCCGGCTGCACACAAACACTTCCAAACACGTTCTGTCAGCCCCAGGACTGACAACACTTAGTGTTTATTCYGTTCAAACACCAACACACTTATTTAAAAGTCAGTGACAAATAAGTCTAATAATCCAAAAGGTGTATTTTCTTTCAGAAAATTTACTTCAGGTACATCATCCCTTGGAATTATTGCACCTTCATTTAAAAATGAAGCCCTGTCTTGTTTGACAGGTAGATTCCAAGCAAATTAAAGTGTGCATTTTATTAATTTTACTATTTGCATCTTTCCCCATAAATAATTGGATTATAGTACATCATTTACATTTAAGAGGAAATATCTTAAACTTCTGTAAGAAAGTGTTTTAAAATCCAGTATCCAAATTATCTAGTGTACAGCTTAGTGAGATGCTCAGTTTGTATCCTTATTATGCCTGAAGAAGAATGAAGTTACACAAAAGCAGGACTGCTGCCTTGAGATTGAAATGCTGGTCTATGAACCACGGCACTKGAGTCCTACTTTAGAACTTACAGTAATCAGCATTATCCAAGAGTCGTGAAAAARTTCCCAGGGGAGGTAGAGATAAAAAAAATCAGTATTTTGACAGAAACCCTGATTAAAGACCTGTTAAAAGCAAAGGCACTACATCTTAGGTTACTTAAATAAGCTCTGTAACTTGGCCAGCCAAGCTACCACATACACCTATACACCTTCCACCTTGCTTTGCAGCTGACCTCAGCACATTGCAAYGTCTTGATCAACCTGCGTGAGAAATGGGAGAGCTGCATTTTTTTAAAAAAATGATTAAGAGAATTAAACAGCTACAATACTTCAGCCAAGCTCTTTTGAATGCAGTTTATTTTCAACCATACCATGAGAGTTCACGCCATAGGAGACACCAGATTTTCTGGGTATAGGCCTTGTCTTATGATGTGGTCAATCTGACTCTGAAAGAATTAAACTAATTCGTCATCGTTTTGACTTGTAAGCCAATTGCTAAGGAGGCTTTGTATCATTTATTCATCTACTGCARTAAGTGTTAGATCTCAAACTTCATCGCCCTTTCCTGCCGTTTTCTGGGTAGAAAGCATTCCAGCTTCATAAATCGTGTCCCGTTTGCAGTATCGCGCGGGGGCTCTAACTGCCAACCTGCTCACACGAATCCCAGGGAGGTTTCGCTGCCGCCGCCGCAGCCCTGCCGCGCGGGGCAGCAGCCCCAGGGAAGCGGCACCGAGCGCGTCAGCAAACGAGGCCCTGTCTCATGCGGATGATCTGCAGCAGAGCAGCCTGGACGTCCTCATCCATGTGACCCTAGGGCGAGCGAACACCTCGGTCAAAGGAGGAACCAGCCCACAGGATCAGCACTCACGGCCAACATCACAAGGTTCTACAGAGCTGSCCAGAAGTATTAACTCCTTTCCGTGGGGCTTTTCCCGTTTGTTTTGGGGTTTTGATTTGTTTTTTTGTTTTTCTCTGCTCCTCCCCACCACTCTCTAAGCAAATCTGAAATACTTAAAGAACCCTTTATTGCCTTCTCACCAGGGCAAGCAAGGCTCACCACAACGGCACACAAGCTTACTATTCAAAGTGTCATTTTCAAGTCTACCTGAAATGTTCCAACAAATCAGAAACTGGTGCCTGTCTCCACCCAGGCAGCGACAGACCAACATACCTGTACGGCACTAAGAAGATGTGTCCGATAAACTGAAATTACTTCTTGGTGCTGCCTTTTAGCATCCTATAAAAACACAGCGAAGAGAGGAGATTAAATCAAAGGCTTGAATATTAACAACTTCTGCAGGATTTCAGCTTTGTGCGTTTGCTTTTTTGCACATATTTTAGATCGTCAAGACCACGACTTTAAGGCTAAGCTTTGCTATATCCCTTCCATAAACCACAAAGAAAAGTCACCCTTCCATTTTTTTATTGCAGATTGGCAGAAGACCAATTTTGCTGAAAACAAGGCTATTCCTACAGGCTGATTCAGCATCAGACCAGGCRCTATGATCAAAAGCCCACTTCACAGAGAGCATGTGGTTTTGTTTTTAAAAAATCCCCACTTTAAGTATGCTTCACTTTATAAGGTCAACCTTGCAAATGCTATTAAGAATATATCCTAGATATGTACAGATWTAGAGATATACAGCTTGCTTACATACACAGCTTTAATTATGAGAAGCTTCCTTTAAGTAAGTCACAGGGCCCGCTAATCTCCATGTTTGAGCACAAAACRAGAGATCCGACCTGCAATATTCCCCCACCACTCCTCCCTGATAAGCACAGTATGTGCACACAAGGGAATGCAGAGCCACCAAGGCCTCCAAGAGCCACCAAGGCCTTTACAAGGGACCACTTCTCTTCTTCCTGCCAAGRTGAGGAGATGTGGTGGGTGTTCCTTCTTTGGAAAGAAGAATATTACTTTTGGAACCTGCACAGAGAAACGGTGTCGCAGAACACTTAGCGGGCACAGATTTTCTCCTGGTCCTTTTTTTTCTCCTGTGCCCACTTCACCTGGAGCAGCTCCCAAACACGGCAACTCTGACGTGCGGCCGTCGTCCCCAAGACGCCGAGCCGCGGTGGCCTTGGCTGGAGCGGAGCAGCCTGTCAGGAGCTGTCCACCGAGCCCAGCCCACAACCAGCCCCAGGGCTCTACAGACCACACAGAAATGTCCCTCTTTAAAAGCTTCACTACGTTTCAGAGCCGTGACTTGCAGAATTACTTACAGAGAGCTGTTGTTGCAGCATTTGCACTTGGTTCTGGAGCAGTTCAACCTGTTGGTTCTGCCTTTTTGAGGGAATCCCACTGGTGTACGTGAGCTGAGACAGTCCATTAAGAGCCTGTTTTAATCGCTCTACGTCATTAAGCAGTTCCGTTATCTTTAAGAGAACACAAAATCCTCGGTTAGGGATGTCTCGCTCGCGGAGAGGCAATGCTCATGACATTTGTCTGAAGCCTAAGGAAGACGGGCACGCCTTGCGGGGTATCTGTCACTGCCCACCAAGCACGGTAGCTAACAGCGCGCAGACACAACTTCATTTGCTTGACAAGCTGTCAGGGGCTGTGCTCTGCTCCCCAGCACCGAGCTCCGCACGGGAGGGACCCCCTCCCCGAGCCACCCAAATGCCTCCTGGCCTAAAGACACTGTAGGTCTCAGCTCCAGGCAGGACACCCAATGATCAACAAGCAGGCTYGAGAAATCAAACAGATACGCTCCCATCTACACAAACCTGGATTGTACCCTAAGAAATCGCCCTTGTGCTGACTGAATCTGTCAAGAGGAAGCAGACCTATTTAAGATCTTTACTAACTCCAGTCAGGCATTTCAAAGCCACGTGGGTCATGATTTCATGATTTACTTCATCACCCTGATTTTAGGYYGGCAATGTCTTTTGCATGGAAAGTAATAACATATCAATGAACRAAAGTCAAGCTATGAACTGGACACRYGCCAGTCATCCAAGCGATGCAATAACCAGCTTATACACACACAAAATTAAAAATATCTGATAAACTCCTGTTGGAGTTTTAAAGGTCAAGTTTGTTTACAAACTAGGCCTGACATAAATGAACAGTTAGCAAAGTTTAGCACGATGCTACCACAAAAAGAACGCTCAGTACAAAGTATTCTTGACTATCTAGAGTTGCTGTAATTCAAAACCTAGCAGCTTAGAGCTAAACTGAGACCGTCTGGAGCATTTACTTCCTACCTTGTTATCCTTGGCTTCCACCTGCATTGCAGATTCCTGTATTCTTTTCTGCAGTTCAATAATTGTTGTCAATGATTTATCACACCTTTCCTTCTGGTCTTTGATCTCTTGCTCAATGCTGCAGCTCCGTAACTGGAGCAATTCCTTCTCACCCTTTAAGGAAAGCTCGCTCCTCTTAGCTTGCAAAGCCTCCTCACAYGCCTCCTCGTACTTTCTGTTCACACTGAGCAGGTTTTCAGCTATGCTGTTAACTTGGGCCTCCAGATCACTTTTCATGGCTTCGTATTCTGCGACACCAATCACTTCTCTGCTCTGCAGCTCGGTTAAAGCTTGCCGGCTACGCTCAACCTCAGACTGCAGCTTCAAGACTTCCTCCGTTTTAAGGCCGTTTTCCTCCTCCTTCTCTTTTAAGCTATTTTTGACTGCCACSATTTCTCGTTCTAGCGTTTCCTTCATTTGCATATATTGTGCCAAAGGTACCGAAGAACTTCTTAGATCTGACAACTCCTGTTGCAATTCTCCAACTTTTAGTGTCTGTCTGTCAAAACACTCCTTCTTAGTCCTGAGGGCTTCCTTTAGATCCTCTATAGTATCACCAAGGGCCTTCCCCAGGCCTTCAAACGGCTCCGCTGGAAGACGCCGGCTCTCCCTGCGCGCCGGCACAGCCGGGTCCTGCGTCGCGCGCTCTCGTGGCTCGTCCTTCTCCTCCTCTTTGCCCGTGTATTTCTGCAGCAGTTCTCTCAATTGCTTATTCAGCTCTTCCATTTTGCTTGTGAACACCTTTTCCATTTCATGGGATTTCTCAGCAAGGATGTAGTTCTGCTGCAAGTCATTTTGGATGGACAAGACACCGCTTCTGAGCTTCTCGTTTTCCTGTTTCCATTTCCTGCTTTCCTCCTCACTTTCTCTGCACCTCTGCGCTTGCTCCAACAGCTGCTCTTTCAGTTCTTTCACTGTGGCTTCATAGCTTTGTTCTCTCTCTTTAAAGGAGAGAACTGGTGCATATTTTGACTCAATGCATTCCTGAATTGTGTCAAGTTCCTTCTTTTGGGCTTCTATTTCTGCATGCAACTGCAAAATTTCCTCTTGGCCCCTTTTATACCCAGCCATAATCTCAGTGTTATTTTCCTGAAGTTCTTTCATGCTTTTATTTAAAGCACTCACTTTAGACTCATGATCTCTTAGACTTATATACTCCGTTCGTAGTTGATTCTGCAGGAGTTTCACCTTGTTTTTCAAAGTTGCATTTTCTTCATTTACCTTCACAAACTCCTTCTTTATTTCTTCAGTTTTTCCCTTCAGATCCGACAGCTCTGTATTAGTCTTTTCTAGTGTGTTATTCAAGACTGATTTAATCTCTTCATGCGTTGTAACCAACACATACTGATCCCTGAGCGTTTCTCTCACCACAGTGTTCTCCGACACTAGTTTGCACACTTTGGCTTGCTCATCATGATAYTTTTTATTCAGCTCAGCAAGCTGCTTTTCAAGCTCAATGCCATTAGCTTTCAAAGCTTCTATTTCTTTCTCGTGCTGCTCYGGGGACAGGTATGCAGCTTGGAAGTGGCTTAAGTTCTCACTTAARCTGTTCTTCTCTTCCAGCAACTTTTCAGCTTCTGCCTTGCTTTCACTGTACTTCCTTGTTATTTCAGAAACCTTTTTGGTCAGGTCATCAATGGTCAGTTCACTTATTTTCCTTAGTTCTTCGTGAACTTTTAAAGGCACATTCTGGCTTTTAATTTCCGTATTTACCGTCTGGATTTGTTGCTTAAGCATCTTGTTATCCATTTGCACTTTTTCAACTTCCTTTTGCAAACTCTGATTCTTCTGTAATAACTCAGAAATTGTTTTCCCAAGTTCCTCAGTTTTTTGCTCAAACTCACTCCTCATTCGCTCGTGCTCTTCTGGCTTCACATGATGAAGAAGTTCAGCTTTGTGACTTTCCGATTCCCTCCTTAAAAGACAAATCTCTGCCTGCAGTTTTTCTTGTTCTCCTTCCATCTCTACTAACTTCTTTGCTTTCTCATTCACTTCATTTGCCAACGAACTCTTCATGTTTTCAAATTCCTCTGCACTTATGCAGCGGGCTAGCTTCTCTGCCGTTTCTTTGAGCCGCTTTTCTAACTCCGTGATGTTTCTTTCCCCTTTACCTCGCTCCATCTCCAACTTATCAAGCTCCTTCTGCAACCTCTTATTCTCTTCCACCAGCCTTCCTTCATCCCTCTTAAACTCTGCCACTAACAATTCGTTCTGCTTAATCTGGTTCCTCAGTTTGCCCACTTCAGCAGAGGCTCCTTCGTACTTTGTCTTCATTTCTTTTAGCTGATCCTTCAGCTCSTCTGCCAGCTTACCGCCTCCTGCAGCCGCTTCGTTAGTCAGGTGGTCTTTCAGAGCAAGGAAGTGGGTCTGCATTTGCTTAACTTTGCCTTCCGAGTCAAACATTCTCTTCTGCACATCTTTTAAAGCATCTTCCAGCTGTTTTATCTGCCCGTCAGACTCCTCCTTGGTTCTTTGGTACTCCGATGCTAAAGCTTTGCACTCGGCCGCCTTGCGGGACAGCTCTCTCTGCAGTTTGCTGACCTCTTCCTTTGCTGCACCGTAGCAGGTCCTCATGTCGTCGAGCTCCCTCTTCAGGGATTCCTTCTCTGAACTGGACGATTGGTTTGGTGAGGCGAGCTCCAGGGGTCTCAGCATAGACCTGGACTGCAGGTGAAGTAGCACAGAAAGAGATACSGTTAGAATTTTGACCGCTTACCTACCGTATCATATATACATGCACACATACACATACATATACACACACACAATTACCGTAAGATTTTTACTGAGCATAAACACTCATCTCCCTAACAGGTTTCAGGTTAAGTATCTTAATCTATTCCTGCCTGTACTACAGGAAACATTTCAGTTTTAACAGATAAAGTTATTTTGATTGTAGTTCTACATTGATGATCCTCAGTCACGAGACCCTACTGACATTTAATGCAGGTACAGAATGCTCATTTTACCTTATGGTTCATATTTAATCACTCATCTGCTTGAACTTTAATTTAGTAGCAGATCCCACACCCCTCCCCAACTCTATGAAAATATCTGGACGTACATCAGATGAGACTCGGGTATCACAATAATTTGCCGGTTAGGACTAAGCGCTGTCACACACTGCCCACTGCAAAAACATGATGGATCTCATAAATAACTAAGTCATGACTTAAAGGTGTGGCTAGACAAAGCAAGACAAAGTTGGCAGAAAATTATTTAACTGTCAGGAAACACAATTYCCTGAATTTTATCAGAATTTAAGGGAAGAATGGCTGAGTACTCTAAACGGTGTCTTTTGRTCCATCAGCTGGTAATTCAGGTTTAAGAACGGCCATCGCAGACCAGCGAGGCAGTGACAGAGACTATTCCACAGCATTTTGAGCAATGCCCCACAAGCGACTCTAGAGGGCACCAATAGTTACAAAACAAGTGCAGTGAGCAAGTGTTTGTATTCAAAAGCAGTGTTTAATGGATATAAATGCGTGTGTAAGTAAATAGTTTTCCCAAGCATATACATCATAACRAAGTATCATAATCCTCTAGGCGGCGAGTATTTCTTACCTGTGATTCCACAGCAAACACTTGACCTTGCTTAAGCAGCAGTTCTTCTTTTCCTGTATTTTCAGAAAGCAAATGGCATTTAGTCTTGGCTTAAAAGCAGCCAAACAATCACAAGAACTGCTTTCCTTCCTAATCCTACTCTCTCCAGTGGCACCGTACAGGGGGGCAGTTGGGTGCTGAAGYACCCGATACCCAGACGACGACTGCTTAGTACAATCATACCATGGAGCCCGTACAAGACTTCCATGGAAAAGGAGGCATCCCTAAGACACAGGTCTGCAGGACACGGTGGAAGCCGCCTTGGTTCAGCTGCACGGCAGCGCATGCACAAGGCAAGGACAACTGCTCCACGTAAGCCACTTGTTCCGACTCGTGAGGGGCTAAATGACACTAAACTATGTGAGTGCAAGACAAACCTGCCACCAGGGAGGACACAGGGAGCTTCAGTCTGTGGAAATGGAGTCAGTTCCAGGGACACTGAGAGCCTCAGCTTTGTTTGTAAGCGATGCTCCTATGTGCCCATACTAGGGTGTTCACAGTGACCACAGTTGTGCTGCCCAGCGGGAGGGAAGAGCACCCAGGATCGAGACATAAGCTGGAATCAGTGGCTAAGGCTCAAAGAACGGGAATGGAAGGCTTCAGCTTGGACCACAGATCTTGCTCRGACTGTAACTCTCACATGCCCCAAGGAGGTGGAAAACCACGTGGATTTCACAGCATCAGTCACTCCTCCGTGAGGCAGATCAAGGGCAGCCCAGCACCGAGTACGAACGCACCCAGAGCAGCGGCGCGCGCTGAGGTTGGGGACAGCAATGCACGTGTCAAGCCTCGCTACGGCCAAGAGCGGCAAAAGGAAGAGACAACAGAGGCTTYGCCACTGCATTCTAACACTTCATCATGCATAACAGGTTATTGGAATGAAATATACTTACTATTACCAAAATTACCGCCAGAGCCCACATAGTCAACCTGAAAGCAAGAGGCAGAAAATATAGGAGTATAACTGAAAGGTCACGTCAAAATTTCATACTATATTTAACTATGGATTAAAGAGCAGGGAAGGCTTTTACAACAAACGAGAACTGTTTAAGACTCTCAGCAGTTCCAATAACAATTGCTTCAGTATTACTGCAATAGAAAACCACCACGTAACGCTTCAAACTAATGGACGTACTTCATAATATTTGAGTTTAGCTCTCAGAGCTTCGATGGTTCTTAGGCTTTCTTCCTGCTGTTTCTCCTTGGCAGTTAGCATTTTCTTCAATTCATCTTTCTGAAAGACAGCATAAGTGTCATTTTTTAAGGAAAACAGTAAATAAATTTAGACTGACTCAATCTATGTCAATACTCAACCACCAGGTTCTCAATTCTAGAATTCTTCTGCAAGAATGAATGAAATCATGGGAATGAAATCATGCATTAACCTCATATTTGCATGTATTAGCTTTGCACTATTAGCAGTCACTACTTAAGAAATAATCCTATGTACATCATTGCTTGCACTAACAAATGCTGTACAAACCAAGTACGTACCACTATGCAGTTCAGTTAGCATTTGTAGATAATTTTTCTCCATAATTTCCATGTTATAACTTGAGCACAATAACCATTTTCCCTGTTTTATAGTTTCACAGTTTTATTACTCTTAAAGATGTATATCCTACCTCATTTTCAAGATCATCTGCAAACATTTGCTCCTAAAAAAAAAAAAAAATCCCCCCCACCCCAAAATCATTTTTCAGTAGTGTTTAAGGGACTTTATATATAGATCATTAACTGGTGAGTCTAGCCCAGTTTACAATGCTGCCTGCTCCCAATACTCTTTTCCACTTTCAATTGCCATCTAACATTTGGAAAAGAAAAAGAAAGAAATAAAAGTAAAGGATGTTTGATAGAACAATGYTACCTGAAATGTGTATTAAGAAATGGGAACATCTCTATTTTYTAATTATCTTTCACTGAGGAAGAAAGGTAGTTTTTCCAGTAGAAACTTGTTAATTGTGGAAAATGAATGCTAAGGGGTTTTGCGTGTTTGGTTTAAAGGCAGTGCTCAACAGCCTGATGACCCTCTAGGACGAAGCTTACATGAAGACATACTGGTTTTGTTTCTRTGCTCCCCTTAGGAAGTTTCACATTTTTAAATGGCACATCCTGCAGCAGTGAAGTGCAGGAAACCAAACCAAACCAAACACCTTGTTTAGCTTTTCTCCTGAAYTGGCCATCCAGCCATCCCAAGTGCTCCAAACACAGAGATCATTTCAGAAGACAGTTTCAAATTAGACTGTGAGATTCTGTACTGTAACTGCCCCCTTTTTTTTGTCAGCTGAAGAGTTCTTTGTGTATTTCTACTGATAGTAATAGCTGGAAAAAAATGAGTATCATCTGTGCTGACATACAACACCTACACTTAACTGTGCAGACTAAGCTTGCTTTCTGAAATTATGTATTTTATATACATATACACACACATATATGTGTGTGTATATATACGTGTGTATATATACATGCATGTACATATACACACACCCCAAACATATCATGACTATGTTAAAAAGTACAGCCATAAAAGCTGGTACTCAGATTTATGAGGATGAACAGAAGTTGTGATCAGTCTCATCACATTAAGTATCACTACAAGACCAAACATTACCTTCCTCTACAGAGGAGACAGTGACAGTAATACACAATAGAGATAGTTTACAGGAAGGAMACACAGCGACCAGCTCCTCTGCTTTGGAGCTTTCCTTCCCCCCTCTCCGTGGCAGGCRGTTAGCACAGGCCCCAAGCCAGGTTACTCCAATACAGTTTTACCTCATTCAGCTGCAGCTGTAGCCCATTGATTCGATCCAAGAGCATCCTTTGCTCCTCTTGCACTTCCCTCATTCGATCTTTCAGGTCTTGATTTTCTAATTCCAGTTCCTACAAGGRAAAAACACACATTAGAAAAACTCAAGAATCTAAAGCAATAACTTTAACAGTCTTAAGAGATACCAAACCTGGATTAACAAGTCCCTTAACCACTTTGTAGCTTTACTTAAGGTCCATTTCCTTTTGACTGCTTACAAGTAAGTAAACTGCTTTGAGGTTTATGTCATTTTACTCTGCTTCATACTAACAGCAGTGAAGATTGAACACGTAAAAACAAGTGTCTGGAATCCAACCACTACACTCAAAGGTATAACAGGAAAATACCTCCTCATCAGCAAGAAAGGCAACAACCCTTAAATGCACTAACTGTTCCAGCAGCCACAGGTATCGCCCTCGCAGCAAACACAGGCACAGCATAAACAGCAGGTCTTTGTACCTTCAATCAGTGCAGTACTTACACCCCGACAGTAAAGCCTGTTTAAGTTTTGCCAGATTAAATCACTTCCCTAACTGTGATAAATTCTTTAGCTTACACCAGAGGAGTTGCATTCAGAGATCYTTATCCTTTTATTAAAAGATATTGCAAAACAATATCCTCAATTTCTCAGCGGCTTGTTTCCCATAATTTAAAACGCTATCTACCTTCCATAAGCTGCAGTGACACGGTGACTAGATGAGATAACAACAGTTAACATAATTATAGTGAAAACCATTTCTCGTAAGACACTTAGAGACACATGAGCAACAGTCTCAAAAGGATGTTAAGAGTCTTCCAGTTGGGGATCTCACAGTTTCTCATTGCAGGACCAGAGGCTGTGGGTTATCATTTTTGAACATCATGAACGCATGTGACAAAAGACTAAGAGAGGAATATGTGAATGTTGTAGACAAAGGGTTAAAAGGGAATGGCTAAAGCACCCAGAAACCTGCAGCTATTCATTACACACGCACAGAGGTTTTCTTTCCCCACTCAAAGATGTGCACGTTCTGTGAAATTGCTATATTGCACACTCAAGCAATTCATTGTAATCAAACAACAATACACATGACCTTTGCTATTGGAGTTCCTAACGGTTACCGGAACACCTTTTCTTTAACGCCTGGCTTGTTASGCACAGGCAAGCGAAGGTCGCGGACAACCTCCTGCTCTACCTGCGCATCCTGCTCCTTCCAGTACCCTTGGGCATTCGCSTCCTCCTGGGCGTGCAGCCGAGGCCACTTCTGAGACAAGCGAGTGACCTGTTATGGAGACATCACGATGTTAACGGAGGTGCCTGCGGCGCTCCCTCGCCGGAGACAGCGGGACCATCCACACCTGGTTCCAGCTTCCACCGGGGGGCAACACCACCGCACATTCACACTTTGCCCAGCCTGTTTCTCCTAAGGAGCTGGACATCTCCCAGCCTCATCCAGGGCTAAGCTGCCAAGTCTCCCACGCRCACCGAGTGTTTTCCAACGGAAATGCACAGGGAGCCACCCGAGCAGAGGGCACTGGCTGGGCTGGGCACTGGCTGGGCTCCCCGCGCGTGCAGAACTCGGCCTCCGCGCACCGTCTGGCCCGTGGCGGGGCCTCGGCCGCCTCTCCGCGTGCCCGGCCTTTACTGTTTACAGGCTATTTACTTCTCAGCAGTAAAGAAAAATCACAGTACATTTACACCATGACTCYCAAGATCTTTCCTCATGTGCCCCGTACTGAACGCCCCAATTAAAAGAGCTTAGCAGGTGTTGCTAGGATGGTTAAGGCTGCACAGTTTCATTGCGGGCAGCARGGCCAGCTCCCCGCTCAGCAACGGCTCACACCCCGCTCCCGGACACGGTGACATTCCCAGGATGAACACTGGCTCCGAGACCCCGCTCGCAGGGGCCAGATGGGTGCAGAAACATGGGAAAGACAGGAAGAAATAACGACGCAGCAGAGCGGAGCTTCATTAGCAGCACGCACCTTCTGGTGCGCTCATACGAGGTTAGAGAGAGACGGCACAAAAAGCCTCACCTTTTGTTCAGGTTGCCCTTTCTTCGTGATATCCCTGGCTGAGAAAGAAAGGACAAATATTGGAATGTTAAAGTGCATTTCATTCAGCTTCATGCAATGCATGCTCAGCTATTTTACTTAAGTTTTTATCTTGAGAAGATGTTTGAAGAAAGAGATTGCCAGTTTAATTAACTGAAAAACATGTACAAGTCCAAGGCAAAACTCCCATGATTAAGAGTGCAGAGAGATTAATGCCCTCTACCTAATGACATCGCAGCAGGTATAAGCTTATAAAAGCTTGATTAAAGAAAACACACACTTTGCTCCCAGATAAGCAGCTTTATGTTTAAAAAATCACAGCAGCCCTGCAAAGAGCAGGTTTCTGAACAGCCAAGCACGAGAAGATGGCACAACTCAAGAGGAAAACACAACAGCAACCAGCTGGAGCAGTGTTCTTCATACCTGTGCTGGAGTCCTCAGCGGCAGCTTTTATTAAAGCCAAAATGTCAATATTGTCCCCAATTCTGGCATAGTAAGCACAGTCATGACCAAGGCCATCAGCCAAACTAACATCCGCACCGTTCTTGAGCAAAACTTCTACCGCGTCCTTGCAGCCATATTCACAGCCTAGCATTAAGGCAGTCCTGGGAATAGGGAAGAGAGACACATTCGGGGTGGAACAATCAGTTACAGGGTAATCCTTCACACACGCCTTATGTCTAATCACAGGCACCTCAGACAAAGTGCCTTCTTCTATCAAGAGAGGAAGGAAAGTTTAAAGACAGCTTTAAATAGTTTTATGAAAAGAAACATTTAAAAACCCACTTGGAGTATTGCTTTCTTGCAACAAGGATGAATCTCTTGGTTTTGAGAACACCACCCTGTAYTTTGAGAACACGTATGACTTTGGGTCACTATTTAAACAGGAATAGGACGAACCCAAGATGAAAGAGAGTTCCGACTGTTTGAGCAGGTGTTTGGAAGCCCTGACAATCCTTTCCAAAGGCTCACGTGCCGGGCTCAGCAAGTGCCATGCAAGCAGCAAGCACCCTGGCCCCGACCACTGGTGACCCTCGAAGAGACAACTGGGAAAAGAAATGGCTGCACGTAGACCTGCATGTACAGGCAAGGGGCCTAAACGCTCTGATACGCTCCCTTAGGAGCCCAGGGCACTTTGGCAGACYGTCACTTTGGGAATCAACAGGCCAAAACGCATCACAACAAAGGCTGCAGGGAGCAGCTGGCAAAGAGGAGCGCTGAACCTTTAACACGAGCAACTTCTGTTCCTCTGCAGCCAGCAACATGCAGTACTTTCACACAAGCCAATACATAAGAACAAACAMTTAAAAGGCCACATTTATTTGCATTATTAAATTGGCATGTCTACTTCTGGATTAAGTCACAGTTTAGAAGTTTTTTCAGACGAGTTTTAACTTATTTCTTGAAAGCCGAGAAATAACTTGGCAGTGTCCCTGCGGCCCCAGCGCTCGCCGTACCTGYTCTGTTTGTCCCTGGCATTAACCTCTGCTCCTCTGTCTATCAGGAGCTGACAAATCGTAGGGCGACACATCTGCGTGGCCAGCACTAATGGCGTCCTCCCATCCTGCAGACAGAAGATGGGGGAATAAGCGAGGAAAGGGGGAGAAAGGAGAGAAAGCACAAGAACTCTAGCGGGATTCAAGCGGGCGAGAGATTTAGGTAGGAACGTACCCCATCTTTTGCATTCACGGAGGCCCCGTGGTCACACAGGAGCTGTATGCTGGAGGAGCAGTCTGACATAGCTTTCGAGAGAGGAAAAGAACAAGTTATACTGCTGAACAGAGCCTTCGTGAGACCCCCCACCTCTGCAGCACCTGTATCCCCCAAGGACGCACGCCAGTAAAACAAAGCGTGACAAGGCTCCGTGTCTCAAAAGCCCATTAAATAAACCACACGAGCCCGCACCCTGCTCGGGACCGAGACACTGCCTGGTGCAACGGGGCACACTCGCCACGCGGCACCCCAGCCGCGCCAGCTCTGCCCCCAAGGGAATTACTGCAGCAAACAGGTTGGTCCCCGGATKTTATTGCACAGCCACCGGAAAAGCAAGGCCTTTACCTGCATCATGGAGAGCAGTTCTTCCTTGAAGATCCACATTCTCAGTTGGACAATTGTACTATTGAAATAAATAGTTAAGCTTCAGTTAGGATGGAAACAGCATTTATAAAATATGGAATTACTTGGGGTTTTCCTTAGTCTTTTAACAGGGAAAAAAAGGTGTTTTTCTAGTTCTTAAGYATACTGACATACATGAAGAGGTCTAGGGATTCATGGGTATATGCATTCTAGTACTTCAAACAAACCAATCAGAAAAGTAAATCACAACTGTGGGAAAATCTGCAATCATTCGCAGTTCCTGCTAAAATGTCAAGCGTTTGTACAAAACAGATAAAGAGATGTTTATTTTCTTGATTTTAGCACTTTCAGACAGAACTTATTTTGACTTTCACTAAAAAAAAAAAAAAGCAATACTTCAACATTAAATTTATGTATTTAAAAGCTCCTTTTTCTTCCTTTAAGAGTAAGGAGTGCTGAGTTACATTCATCAGTACCTGCAATAGCTTCTGCAAACATAAAGCATGTCCATATTTTGCAGCTAGGTGCAACGCATTTCGACCTGTAAGGAGAACAGCAGCAGATTCAGGATCCAATTCGTATGAGCACTTGACAAACCACGCACAAACTGAACGTGCCTACACAGACTTTCCCACAACACTGCTAATCACGTAACAACCATTTACAAGATGTAAACTTATCCTTCACTGAAGGCTCTATAAGAGTTTTCTATCTGAACCCAAGCTCTGCTTCCTCCATAATTCCACATGCTACATTAGCAGTTATCATGTGCTGGACACAGGGAAACACTGAGTCACACAACTGCCTTTCGAGTGCTAGACTGATTCCAGGACAAGAGGCAGTTTAGGTCAACAGCTTCATAGCTTTAAACATATATATTTATATGCATTTTTCCTCTCTCTAATTCAGACAGCACTATAAGTCATCTATCTCATATTTACTTCACTCCCTTTGCTAAACTATCTTCTTGCTGAATTTCAAGAAACTACAAGCAAAATTTCAATTTAGGTACAGAAAGATTAATCTCAAAATACTGCAGCTCCCCACAGGAGTCATCCTAGGCTAGAGAAACAGATCTCAGTAGTGAGAGGGGAGTCATCTGCAGTTGAATCAGAACAGAACCAAAATTCAGCACTGGGGAGCACTCAGGATCCTACGGACAGAACGTGAGAGTTTCCTCTAAGCTGAGCCACGAGTAAGAATCAGTTTATAGCAAGCACAGAAAACTCTGCAAAGGCGAAGGGTATTCATCCTACACCCTGGCACATTCTAATGCAAAAGGAAAACGAAGCCGAGAGCTCTCCCAGGTGCCCAGGAACCCGAGGGCAGCATACCTGCAGCATCGGTGGCCGTGATATCCGCCCCGTGAACAAGAATCGTATTCAAGCAATCCAGATTTCCCTTTGACGCCACAACATGGAATCTGGAAATAGAAAAYATCTTAAGCATAGCTGTTCTACACACAGAAGGTAATAATATTAAGTAGAAAAGTCAAAGCAAAATACAGGACACTGAAGCATTATTCAAATTCAGTTTGGCAGTGTCCAAACCCAGTTAAGAGTTCTGCAGATTTKACCACAAAGGAACATAACTGACTTCATAACCAGTTATCAGGTGCAGTGTCAGTTATTTGTCTTGTCTGTTCAGAGACGTTTTCTCCCTTCTCTGGTTCTTTCACCACACTCTACAAGCCATGTGTTTTCCCATGTGCAATCGCAGATTAAAAGCTTGCATTAATTGGTTCAGACGAGGCTATGGTCCATCACAGTGTCACACAGACTTTATTAAAATAAAATACACAGTTTTTCAGCAGCAGGACTGAGGACTGACCGAGTTCCGCGCGATCCGCGGCCGAGGTACTTACGCAGACCGCCCCTCCACGTCCAGCTTAGTGGGGCTGACGCCTTTCTTCGCGAGGATGGATGACACCTTTTCCACATCGCCCCTTTCAGCTGCTTTCATGAGCCTGTCATCATACTTGTTCCAGTCTGTATTCTGCTGTATGAGACACAAATAGAAAATTTGGTGAGCTTATGGTGCAGTATTGACCTACTAAAGCACCTTCACAGTAAAAGCCCAAATTTTATGTTACTTTCAGGGAGGAAAAAAAAAGTCTTGGTTTACAAATTCAGTTGTAGCATTTAGGACACATATTTACACACATCTGTGGGATGTCAACCAGGTTCTTAGCTCTGTACCCGCCCTGGTCCCCAGGGTCCGGTTCAGTCAACAGACCACTTGGGTCTCTGTTTCTCTGTTCTGGCCGTAACTAAAGCCAGCCTGACACTGCACACGGGGGAGGATTGCCTTGCAGCTTGGAACAACCTCAAACTGAGCTTTCAGCCACTTTCCCTATGCAGTGGCTTCTCGTCTCCCCGCTCCGGCCCCATAACGCAGCCACCAGCTATTTGTTTGCCGTGCAGGGTCCCAGGAGAGCTCCCTTATCCCTGGACCTTTGCCTTCCAGTCTCCCGTCACGGATTCCTCCATCACGACCAAAAAATGAGCCAGTCTTGTCTTTGCCCATCAGCCCCTGTGGGGAGCAAGCAGCTGCGCAGGGCTGTGATAAGCCAAGGGCCTTGCGGCGAGGGCAGAGATACCCAAACACACACACACCTTGGAGCAGGGCAACCTCCAGCCCCACAGACACGCGCCGGTAACGTGTCCAGCAGGGACGGCATGGGGCCAGGGGAGCAGGGAGCCCCAGGGGAGCAGGGAGCCCCAGGGGAGCAGGGAGCCCCAGGGGAGCTAGAGACTGCCCAAGGCCAAAGCTCTGCGGCCGGCGAGCCCGGGCCGCCCGCGCAGGGCCGGAGCTGCAGCGCTGCTGCAAACTCGAGACCCGTCTCCCTGGGGCCTAAACCGGCTCCCGCTTCTCGACCTCTCCACTAGTCCCGCTGCTTGGTAAGAACTCAGTTCCTTTCTCTTTGCCCATACGTTCGGGAGGCTGCATCTCGGCCCCATGCTCTTTAGGGAAGGCACAGCAGCCATTCCCTCGCTACAGGGTGGTTAATTCCAGCAACTATACAAAATCCAGAGACACTGCCCCTCTTCCAAGCTTTTGGACCACAACAGCCAAAAGGAAATCATAACAACGCATATGATTTCTGTGCATTAAGTATTTGTACCTGTCCTGAGCCCTACAGACTGCAAGGGAAGTGGAGGCAAGAGCTGCAAGCAGCACTGCAGGTGCAAACAGCTTGCTCAGAGCCAAGCGCCCTGCTGCTGCYTTCAGCCTGAACCACCTTCACAAGGAGCTTTTCAACATTCACTTATTTTCTTTACCCCACAAGTGGGCAGAGAAAACAAAGCTAATAGARTTTTTTCATCTACGCACACCTATATGTAGGTATGTGTGCATATATATTTCCCCCCATAAAGCAAAGGTGGCACAGGAGAACCCAGCGGACATGAGGGGGCTCTATGGAATAGCTGCTGACACCAGTCCCGAGCTGCAGGTAACCAGCAGCAGACCCCACTTTCCGTCACTCTGACGGACTTCAGCTTTTCTGGGAGTGTGAAAGCTTTGGCTGCTCAAGGGCGACATCCTGGAGGTAAAAATCTCCCGAGCTGCGTAGAAGAAAAGCCGATAGCTGGAAACGGTCAGCGATTCCCCAGCTATGCAGACGTGCAAAGAAAGCAAGAGGCAGTTATAAATAGATGGCCACACACTCACCCACACTCAGACATTAGTCACCCCTCGCTTTTTCCTTCTTAATGCAAATATGTTATTTAAAGCCACACGCCAAGCACTCTACCCCAAAACTAAGCCTGCTCCTTATATGGCCAAACCGAGCCCTTCCCAAAGCTCTGCCTTTTCAGCGAGCTCTGCGGTGTGACCCGATCCTCGTGGTCCAGGTGAAGGCACCGATGACTCGCTATTCCAGACGGCTCCGACGGGAGCAAAGGGCTTCCGAAGGAGCGCGAGACTCCAGTTTAACCAGACACACAGGGGCGAGCCTTGGAAGTCACTGAGAACAGGGAGCTCTAAGCGATTTACAGCTGCACTAAGTTACTCGTCTCTACAGCCTGGAAGAGCCTTGCCTTGCTAAATAAAGAACATCACAATTAGTACACACAGTAATTTCCAAAATACCCCAGCAAACAAGTAATCAAAAAATATTTAGGTTTAACTGAGAAAGCATCCCATTAAGGTAATAGTTTATTTTTGCTTTATCGCAATGTCATCCTTTTAAGAGCCAAGCTCATGACAGGAAAGTTTTATTAAAACTTTCTACGAAACCAAGAGCAGCAAYGGCAGATAAATAAATATATTTATGCACAGTCATCATGTGAGAAAGCAGAGTTATATTCTTTCACGACAAGACCACATCGAGTTTAATTTTTAGTATGAGTTCTGGAGAATCCACAGGGCAGAGCTCCCTCTCTAGGTAGTTGCTAAATAGCACTAAAAGTGACTCAAGGCAACTAGAACAGAGCGCTTGGAGACCGTGCACGGGAGCAGAGCGCGGCAGGGACTGTCAGCGAGACCAGGCACCCGCTGCCCCGCAAAGCCCCGGCAGCGCTGGGCGCCCTGGGCCCGGAGCCCTGCTCAGCCTTGGCGGGGAGCCGCCCTCCCTGCCAGGGAGGGGAGCAGCCCTGCAGCCCCGCTCCGCACCTCGGCACCGCTGCCAAGCTCCCTTCTGCTGCCTTATGGGGCAAGTTTCGCTTTGCCTTCTTCAAAGGGTGACCTGGGAGCTGCACGTGCCCAGAACCAGCTTGGCCCCATTGCATTCCTCTGAGCAGGACGCAGTCACCCTCCTTAAAGGAGGGCCCGTCATGCCTGTCAGTAACCAAGAAACTCCAGCTCGCCGCCTCCACCACAAGCACAAACAAACTCAGACACRGCAAACCTCTCACCATACTTGATTCCCGCTTTGGGAATCCCAGCCCGTTAGTTAAAATGGAACCGCCGTAAAGCGGTTAAACACTTTAGCGGTTGCAAACGAGTCCCACYGATACCTACCGCGTCCTTCGCCGCACACGTGAACCAGGGGCTCATGCTGGCGGCGGCGGCGCGCCGGAGCCGCCGCGTCCCGCGAGCGGGCAGAGCTCGTGCCCTACGGCCCCGCGCTCATGGGGCGCCGTCCTCCGCGCAGCTCGGGCTCGCCCAGGGCCTTCTCTCCATCTTCAGGCTCTTCCTCAGCTTTCATAACTCCGGGGAGGCCCCCAGCCCCGCGCGCCGGCCGGGCCGGGGCTGCGGCGGCAACTGCGCGAGCGCGGCGGGTCCCGAGGAAATGCCGCGGCGAGCCCGCGGCGCCCGTACACACCACGCAGACAGTCCCATCGGCCGCTGCTATTTTCTGATAATCCCGTGCTCGATAGGCGAGCAATAGCTATTAATACATTCCCCGCGTGCTCGCGGCATGAGTAATGCAGGTCAGGTTTAATGGTGGCGAGCGAGCCGCGCACGTCTGAAAGGCTGCTGCCGCGCGGCTAGCTTTTGCAGACATGCAAGCACTTTAAAATAACTAACGTGTTGGTTCAGCTAACCGCCGGCTGACATTAACGAAGGTCACGCTTCTCACCACTAACACACACAAGCACCGAAATACTCACAGGAATCATGTTTTCCCACCCRTGCCAGCGAGCCCAGGCTGAGGCCAGACTGCAGACAGCCCCCAGCGCGCGGAATGCACGAGCCTATTTTGACAGAACTGTAACTGACTTTAAATTAGAAAACACACATGCCTCCGCCTCGARCCCCCTCTCCTTTTACAGGGATGAAACCCCTTGTGAACAGGACCAGGTTTCAGCTTACGGCCGCGGCCAGCCTGTCTGCCAGCACGCGGACCSAGCCGAGACACCCAGGCTGTCAAAACACTAAACGGGCGGCCTGGTGATTAACGGCAGCACAGAGGCTCCTCACAGGCTTGCCGTGTAACGGAGATCTCCTGCGCGCTCTATTTAGAGGCCTAGGACAACACTGCAAGACAGGCTTTTTATGCTGTGCACCATATTTATGTCATCGGCAGACAAAACAGCGCCTACGCTCGCGCAAGAGACTACAAATAACTTCATGAGGGGTCCTCTCCGAACACCAGGCGGGTATCGCGCCTCCGCTCGTATCGGCGYGCGATCGCGCGCTCCCCAAACCACCCCGGCTGCTCCGTCAGGAACGCGGTGTGGTGCAAGGCTGCTGCTCAAGCACACAGCACSACAGCACGCCCCAAGGCTGGGCTGTAATTACACTCCACGTGACAAAACCACTGCAAGAAAGAAAAAGTGCAGTGGGCTTCAGAACGGCCGTGTCAGCTACGGAGTCACCATCTGCCCAGAACGCCGCTTGAAGCTAAAGAGGGCTCCTTTCTTTGAGAAGATAAAACRCTTTAAAGTGGCTTTTCAGTGTGTGCTAGGTCAGAAACTGCTAAGCCGAGACTATGTGACACAGCTTTCAGATGTACCGTCCCAAAAGCGTCTGGCAGGAGTCTTCAGACCATCACGTAACATCACCACATCCCCCTAGTCTGCCTGCCTAGTCACCCAGCAGATAAAGACCATCAACATTTTTAATTGTTTACTAAGACGAGGACACGGCAGAGTTCACGGAATCAAAGTGTGTAGGAGACTCTTTCAAATTACACCCTTTAGAAGGGAGCACATTCCTCCCCCTTGTCCTTACAATTAAGGAGGAGCGAGCCGCGGCAGCACCGCGACTGCCAGCGGCGGCATTTACACTCGGGACACATGTAGTACCAGGAATTACCAGTGTCACTTTTCCACGTAAAGCGAGACAGGGTGTTCTAGTGTTACCAAAGGCAGGGGAAAGGTGCTGGGAATGACAGACACCACTAGGAGCAATAGAGCTTGTGATGGTTAAACTACATTTTGTATGAGACAGAGACGCAAATCCCACATCAGCGCTCTCATTCATTCATTCATCATAAAGATGTAACAAGATAACAATCAGCACAGTACCCTGGTACTGCGATATTCCACTTCGCTTGCTACATTTTGACATCAAATAATCCTRTGGGCACTTTATCGTAAAAACTGATTTTGTGAAAAGCAATAAAAAAATACTAGGAGAAAACATGCTCTTCGGAGTCTAATTCAGGGTCCTCTTCGTTCTAGAACCTGAAGGATGCGGYGGCAGAATCCCCAAGGCCAAAACGAGGGTATGAGCCTGGGAGAAAGGACGTTCCAGAACACAGTTCCGGGGGGGTTAGCGGTGAAATCAGCACTATCTACACTCGCCACCTAGATTGGGAGGTGATGTGACCGGAGTCACTGCAGCCTTCCCGGTGCTTCTGCACACAGAACAGTCCTTCAGGTGACTCAACCTGCGCCGCATTTCTGTGGAAAACGACTCTCCGAATCCAACCTCCTGAGCAGCCCAGTCGTGCAGCGCGAAGCACGGCTGAAGCACTGCTGCCCTCCCCATCCCAGGCACCAAAACGGGACTGCACCTTATTCGTCCTTAGTAGGATCTTTTAAACAAGTTTTAAACAGGCCTTTTTCTTCCACAACCTACAACACCAGCGTTCGTTTCGGCTCGCTGCTCTCTGCCCCGGGCTGGCAACCTGAGGTCAGCAGGTTTCAATAGCCTCTTCCCCTGCTAGTCCTGCTCCAAGGGTACGGCAGAGCAGCCCTCGACCTGCAACAAGCAGGGCRCACCAAGCACGTACGGCCCGGAGACGGCACCTGGCTCGGCTGGCTSGAAAGGGGCAGCGGGAAGCCTCTACTCACCATAGGCTGGCACGTGGCTGGTGCTTTTAAAACGGTTTTCAGATACTGGTCCCTACAGAGAAGCCCTCCTCTGCGGCTGCAATGTGCTCAGCCTCCTTCTCCACCCCCTTTCAGCTCTTTAGATCTCACAGCTCCGGCACCTTTGCCTATCTAGTTGTAGGACACTGACCACATAACCAACCTGCTCCTATTTAAATAAAATATGTACTTAAAAAAAATACAAAAACAAGGAGCAAAGAACTCTAGTAAAATATTGTTATCATCACGTACAGCTAAAGCTCACAAATCCATGCCTGCTCCTGGAAACTGTCCGCAGGAGAAAGCTCCTGGTTCTGAGGAAATGGTTAAAAACACAGACTTCACAGACTGCAGTACTAGAAGGCCACACAGAAAGAGCAATTCTTCCCCAAGGAGAAAGTGAGAATTTTTCTAGGTGTATCTGTGTAACAGGATGAACGTTTTCCCTGGTCTTGGTCTTACGTAATTTTCCTGCAGAAAGAGGGAGACGATCGTTGCTAAAGGAGGAGGTTACCTGGAAAACAAGCGTGACTAAAATGAACATTYGTWCAGGCACACCTCTGGTTTTAGATGGCTTAAATCACATAACTTCCAACTTTTATTTTTAAAARCTGCACAGGTTAACAGCATTAAATGAATGGGTTGGGCTACTGATACAGCTAGTAAATTTTTTTTTTTTTAGAGTAGTAACTACAGAGGCACATCAGCCAATACTCATCCTTCTCTTGCAGGCTTCATCTCACCCACAGTGGCCTAGAAAACGATGAAGATACCAGGTTTGTGAAAGACTTAAATGAATGGGGAAAAAGGAAAAAAAACCCCACCATTTACATGCCCGTCTCGTACGTGACTACATACCCATGCCAATACCCAAGCGTCTGAGCTTCAGACCGCAGGGGTTCGATGCCCTGTTTAGTCTACTTGGAGGAAAACAGATACAGCCGGAACACAGGGCTCTTGTTTGGGCTGCGGGTTCCCACAGGGCTCGGTGCACTTCCCACTGCCACGCAAAGCCTCATCAATGGGAGAAGAGAGTATCGAATGCTACAGAGCGGGAAAACTGGGTCTCACACCGTGGGCAAAAATAAGAGTCTTCCTAGGACTGCGTCGCTTTTACATTGCCCTCAGAACGGAGAAGTCGAGGGTTTACACTCAAACTGTGCAAAAGCACAACTGCTAATGCAGCTCTGCACCCCTGAACTAATATAGATAATAGTCACCTAGCAAATAGCTTAAAGCAAAAAAACCAAAGTAACTGCCTAAGTGCTTTAGTGTAAACACTYCTGGTTTGCCCTGTTCTTAAGGCAACTTTTCCTTCCTATTACAAGTTTACTTAATGTGTATTGGTTTGATTTGGATAGGATAAGTCTGAATTACTTCCAGCTACCTATACACCAAATACATCAAACTGCCCTCAGAACCGCCACGAGGGCTCTAAAGCTGTGCCGAGGTCTCCACGCCGTCCTATGGGGACGGCAGGCCGCTGCAGCAGGGCTGGTCTCTCCTTCTGCAAGGCAGCTGCAGAGGGAGRAGCCCCCACAAGAGCACGGATGCTCCAGAGCTCTGCGTCCCCCGGGCACTGCGTGCACACTCTGCTCCAGAAACAAGTGACGAGCTCCCCCAAGTCTTATTTCCGACATGTAATAACGCACGTGCACTAAGTGAAACGCGCTTTCTGGATGAACCTTCCTCCACGCGGCCTGTCCCCAAGCTCCTCTGGGAGTCAAGGGAGGCGAGCGCAGGGCAGAGCACGCCTCCCTCGGGAACGGGAGAGGCCGGAGGCGGAGGCCGGGCGCCCCTGCCTGCCCTGAAGAGCTCAGCGCCGTCCTCGGGGCTTGCGAAACTGCAGGTTCTCACAGGAGCCCCGGCCCGCTCCTGCCCTCGCACGTCTCGGAAGTGGAGCCCCTGGAAGCACKCGGGGTGATGAAACACTCCTGGACGGCAGGGAGGCGGCCTCGGGCACGCGGAGCGCGGAGCTCTGCTCTGGAGCACGGCCGCCCGCTCAGCCACCACTCGGGGATTAAAGCGCAGACACAACACTTACCCATCTCATAGATGCTGTAAGAATTCCCTAGTTAAAATATKTAAGTATTTTAATACTAGTAATAAACCACTGCATAACTTGTATGTTAACAATAGGCCCGATGAGCTCAAAATAGATCTGCCAGAAGATACTCAAACGTACACGTCTGCAGGATTGTCTGCAAGTCAGCTGCGGGCATTCGACACACACTGGTACTCACCGTACAGCYATCTGTGCTAATCCAGCATAATTACTACATTCTGAGATGATAAAGCATTACTAAACACTCCTCCTTCGTGGGCTTGGAAATTACAGCGCACCTGTACGGCGGCTGCACCGCGAGGCACTGCCTCTCCCCATGCCTCTTCACATCAAGGGCAGCACCAGACAAACAAGCACCTTGCCGCGTCTAACCAGCTGCAAGCGCAGCACTGAGTCTCCTCTGGAATGCACGGGTTCGCGAGGACGCTCATCAAGCTGCTCGGAACCAAACGCCTCCAGAATAAACTGCCTGCAGCCTAGGACGGGACCCCGGAAAGTCTTAGGAAACCAATTGTTCTTGGCTCTGTTGTTTGAGGATCACATAGTGAAGTCATGTTAGGTTACATACCAAAAATAATATAATAACAAACAAGGAAGCAGGAGAGAAAGGCAGAGTAACTTTGCTCTGGCCAACAACAGCAACGCTGGAAAAAAATGTGCCGAAGGGTCAATAGCATCATAATGAGCGTGTTGACAGGAACCGCTCTGCCCTCGCACAGAGCGGAACCATGGCAAGCACCAGGAAAGGAACTCGTGCGCTTTCCAGCTCATGAGTGAGGAGATGCTTCTCCTTTCCTTTAAGGAGCTCAGCACAGAAGCGACCTCAAATCCCAGACAAAATGAACCTCTCTTCTCAAACACCTCTGCTTGCCATCTCATTCCCGCACTTACTAATTCCACAGCAGGTTGGTGCTCCACATTGCTTTTAACACAGTTGTTTGGCTGCACACAAAGTCATGAAGCTGATGGACCGGCAAACTCGGGCAGTCGACAATACTGTCATGTTGTGTTAATGAAGGTGGCCAGACGGGACTGGAGATGCTGCTGCCTCACCACCCCGTCATCAACAGGGGTGATCATTAGGAGTCTCACTCATTACACCGGAGGCACTCGGGCAACAGCTCAGCAGTGCCAACAGGGGAAAAGCCCCAGCGTGGCCTTCAYGGAGTTAGTGTCACTACTTTACTTAGTCAGAGATTAATTTAGTAGTCACCGGGCAGCACGATGACGCCGGCTCGGAGGGCTGCYTTTTCTGGCTGATTTACAGGCCTTTTACAGTAGCAATAAACRCAGCTTCCACTGCGATCTCCGTGAAGCAGCAGGGCACCAAGGACGGGCAGCAACAAGGAAGGGCTGGAAGCAACGTTCACCACGCAGGGCRCAAAACCTGCAAGTCGCAGCCCAGCCTACGCAGGGACCTTCACCAGGCTCGGCTGGTGCCACCAGCCCTCCGCTTCCTTGGGCTACAAGCACCTACCAGGGCCACCACCTCTGTGGGWCTGGCCAGGGAACAGCCAAAACAAACACTGTGGTGACCGTCACARAACCAAGTCCATCTGTACTCGACACCAACAAGCGCCCTCAACGYTCAGCCCTCTGGAACCCAAGGACGCTTTGGGTTGGGTTTTTACTCCTCCTTTGCAGGGGCCTTCCTGGAAACTCTTACCTGGAGGCAGCGTCAGCCCTGAGGCTCTAACAGACGGGCAGAGCTGACCCACCTGCCAGGAGTTTGATGTCAGAGCGCATCATTTCCCACAGCATCCACAGCCCGCACAGGGCACGAGGAGCCCGCACGAGCAAGGGCAGGACCTGCACAAAACCAGCAAACACTCCGAGAGCACCCTCAGCCGCTGGCTTAGCTACTGCTGTATTGGTGCTTCAGAGGAGGAAGAAACAAGCACTCAGTATACTGTAACAACACTGATTTACTCCAGAAAGAATTTGTGGCAATAAAGTCAGATGACTTTCATCTGTGCTCTCYCTGAAACACAGAATTAAGGGTGTCCAGAGCCAGGCATCTACCCAGGTACTTTCTAAGCATTCCAGACAGGGAACGTACACTCCCTGCAGCAAGCAGCCCTGCAAAGCCCGAGTCTACTGCAGCTTGACATTTCACTACCTATCCTAGACGCAGTGCCACAGACTATCACAGGCGAGTCATTTTTGCCATGACTGCGTTYGGTACCTCCACATTATTTCCACACTGGCAGACTCTGAAGGAGAACAGTAGGTGACCGGGGCACAGCGGGGTTGGCCTCACTCGCCAGCACACCACAGTTTCTGAACAGGCTCAAAGTATTTCCAAGCACCATCAGACAGTTCTCAAGAGTGAACTACTATACCACACGTTTTGTCTGAAAGCGAGGTTGTGGAGTTGGCAATAACCATCATTCTTATTTCTGCTGCTTTTCAAGGCTTTCCTCCGTCAGGAAGCCGGGCACTGAAGCCCTTCCCAGGAGATCACCATCAAAACCAGATCCCATAATCACTACCCCAACCAGGAGCAAAGACCTTCYAGCGGCAGGACCAAGGGATGAAGTTTCTCTCCCCGCGGCAGGCGCCAGCGCTGGGTGGAGACGGGAGCAAGAGACGAAGCTTCGGAAACAGGGAGCTCTTTCTGCGGCAGCTCCCAGCAGSATCCAAGGCTTAGGCCCTGGCAGGGCTCCTTCCCACTTCCTGTCCTGCCCCGGCAGCGAGGAGCGGGGTCGGAGCTCCCCACGCGGCCGCCCTGGGCCTCCCCATCCCGAACGGCTCCCACGTGGGTAACTGCCCAGCTCGCCCRAGGCAGGGGTTATAACGAGCTGCTTTATTAACCGGTGCAAGGATCTCGTAACTGAAACAGACTGAAGCGATGAACTGAAATACGTTATGGGCGCAAGATATATAAACAAACCCTCAGCCCATGAGCAGCTCCTCTAACCAAGGCAAACGGTGCCAGCGACAGCCTTTCCACACCAGTCTCTGTTCATGGAGACACTGCCTCATCCTATAAGGCAGTTTTTAAAGGATTGCAAGAAAAGMAACTTCCCTTTACGTAGTTTGGAATAACTTCAGTTCTTAAAAAAGGTGAAATTCAACCAAAATTTGTTTGAATGAAAGAGCTGTTGAACCTTCACCAGTGGAAGCGAAAAACACCCACATACATTCAAAGCACAGGGTGAACTACTGAACAGGGAGGCTGTATGCTGACCTGCAGACGTTAAGCAGTTACTGTAGGCTTGCTCTGAAACAGCAAAGCAGCCCCAAAGCCCAGGGGAACGAACGCAGATCGCAAAGCCACGCACCCCGCGCCCTCCCTGTCACCAGGACAGAGCCCTGCGTCGCCCCCTTGCCCGGGGAGCTCCCGCCGGGGCCCGCACGCCGTGGGCGGCGCGGTGGGCGCGTTACCGGCCCGCACGGCTCTGCCCTGGGCCGCCGTGTCCAGGCGGCACCTCCAGGYCCCGCACAAGAGCGCCCAACGCCCCTCGCTTCCGAGGGAGGCGCGGGGAGGCCGGCGCGTGCCGCGCTCCTGCCGGCCGCTCCACGCGGGAAGGCAGCGGCAGGCGGAGCGCGGCCCTCGCCACACGCCGCCCGGGCAGCGCGGCTCGGGGCTGCTGCACGCGGCTCTGCTCGGCAACACGGACCCCCCTCGGCAACGCCACGCGAAGAGGAAGGATATCWCTGGGTACTGAAAAACACTAAACGAGACAGCACTACCTGATAATGGCACCAAATAATAACAGACCCATTTGGAAGCCCCAGGGAACGGCACATTTAAACCGGAAAACTACGAACACCGCCAGTGCACGGACCGGAGGGCAGGGGGAAGAACCCCAAGGGACCCCCAGCAACACCCCCGGCCCGGCCCGGGGACCCACCGCGCTGCCGCCGATCACCGCTTCGTGCTTCTTGAGGCGCGACTTGAGGCTCTTCATGGCGGCGCGGGGGCGGGAGCGGCGGCCCCGGCTGGACGCGCAGCCGCCGCCGCGGCCGGGACGGGACGGGACAGGACGGGTCAACCCCCCCCGGCGCCGCCGCCGCCAACCAACCCCTCCCGGCACCGCCCGCCGCTCCCCGCCCCCCGCCGCCGCGGCCAATCGGCGCCCGCGCAACAGCAAGGGAGGCCAATCAGCGCGCGGCGCGGGGGAGGGACTTCYCCGTTTTAAAGTCCACCTGGAGGTGAGGGCGGGGTTGGGGCGGGGCTTCCAGGGAGCCACGCCCCCTCGCTGGCCCGCGGTCGCGCGGTACCGCCCGCCCAGCAGGGGGCGCCGCCGAGGTGGGGGGGCAAAGGGCGGGGTCGCCCGTCTCCATGGCAACAGCCGTCTCCATGGCAACAGCCGTCTCCATGGCAACCTCCCTTCGGCCGAGCCCCGCGCGGGTTTGGGCTGGCACGCGGCGGGTCTCGCTCCCGCGGCCGGGCTGCGGCCGGCCAGGCCTCGCAGCGCTCCCGCTGTAAGGTGGCRCACCGGTGTTAGCAAAGCCCGAGGCCCGTTCAGGGCCTTGAGCAACGCGAGGGCGGACCTGTTGAACCCTGACCGGGGCGAAACATCCCCAAGTCCGTGCACCGGCGTCGGAAGCACTCGGATGTGGTCAAAGCTGCCCGCACGAGCGCCTGCAGAAACCAACACACGGGGCTCCTGGCGCCTCATTGGCACCTTCCCGGCCAGACCCGCTCCGGCACGCTTGTCCACAGGAGCCCCAGCAGCCTTCCTGGGTCCCGTGGGCCGGGCACGGACCCTGCGGTGGTCGTGGCTGGATAACCCGAGGCGTCTCTGTTTCTGCTCCAACGTTCCAACGCTTTCACGGCGGTCGCTGCCTGCCCCAGCCCAACGAGGGGTACGTTTATCCCCGCCGTGCTCGTGTGACAGGCACGGGGTTAACGGGACACGTTGCTGGCTGCCCGGTCGCGCAGCAGCCCCGCGATCCGCTGACCCTCTGGCAGGTTCCTCTGGAGCAGGGGCGGCGCTGGCCGGGGACACGGCGCCCCGGGGACGGGAGYGAGGAGGGAGCAGCTTCCCCTCCTCTCTCCCTCTTCGCAGGGCTCCACGCGAGGCCCCACGTTTGCTCCACGGGCAGGGCGACGTTCACGCCGTCCGCGTTGAGGGACGGCTGAACCCACGAGCCAGACCAGCCCGGCTGACACCGCCGGGCTAACCCGTGAGCAGGAGCCCTAGGCGGCCCTGGGGACCACGATTCCCCGGGTCCCACCTATGCCGGGCGCCACCTCCGTCCGCAGCCGCATTGGGGAGCTCCACACCAGCGGCTGCAACGTCTGTCCTCCAAAGGGGTCTTTAACAGGGCTTTGTCTTTTCCTTTGGTTCACAGATACTCCGTAACATGGAAAACCAGGTCAGTTCCAACGTGCTAGACTTTTCCCAAGCACTTTGCTGATCCATCGGCTTGCTCAGAGGACACAAGAACCCGGCCTCAACAGGGCTGAAAGGGAYCCGCCTGCCTTCCTACGTGGGCCACCCGCCTGCGGCAGACACGCGGAGGCCCCTCGGGCGCAGGGAGACGCCTCCCATCGCCGGCCGTTCCCACCGCGTCTCCTCCACGCTCCCAGGACGGCATCGCCGGCACCGCAGAGCAAAGCTCCGCTCGGAGGTCCCAGAGCCCGCAGGCYGAGCTGGGGCGTCCCCAGGAAAGGGGAGAGGCGGCTCACGTCCCTGTGTGCACCACGGCCGGGCCTGGAGCCGCGTTCGAGCCGGAGGGAAACGGGAGCCCTCGGCCACCCGCCACGGCCACCGCACTCACCTGAACACAAAGCAGCACAAACAACATTTGAAATTAAAAAACTTTATTTGAAGATCTGAAAAACAACTGTGAAAGACCAACATTTCCAGGACACTAAGGTGTGATCATGGATCTTCCTACTGTTAGAATGTAAAAAACTCAGTCCTTCAACTATCCAAATAAAAGCATGTCCATTTAACTGACCAAACATTTTACTTCCAGCACCAAGAAAGCAAATGGGTTTGAAAGTCAGACTAGTAAACAGTATCAACACTAGGTGATCGCAAGGCCCATGGGTCTGAGAGTCTAGGTTTAACTAAGCAATAAATGCACTTTAGGTAGGCAAGTCTTAACATCAAACCAGACCCACAAGTGCTGGAGAGTTCAGACAATGAAATATCAAAACTGCATTTTTTTCTACATTCCACTGAGGCAAAAAAAAAAAAAGAGTAGCAAGCGAGAAACACTGAAGACTCCCATAGACTCCAAGCTTCCATTTCAGAGCAAGAACAGTCTTCAGAACTTACGGCTGCCGGTTCCATTTTAACACACACAACTTTATTCACTTTATGTTTACACAGTTTGTGCAAGAGCGACATGTGCAAGAGGAGGATGAAGATGCAGAAGAGGACAGTTTTAGTGCACGGCCCCATGCGGCTCGTGGCCGTAGAGCAGCCCAGCACTATACTGCTTTCCGGTGATACTCGGGAGGTGCCACTTCGTAGTCACTGGCGCTGAACAACGCGGAGGAATTCTTTGCTAAGTACCTACGAAAGAGACATTAATGAAGATCAAAACACCCTTTTGCCAAGTCTGTTGTTTAACATGCCATGACTGATTTGTTAAGTAATTACTGAGCTCATGAAAAAAATTTCCAGGGTACAGGTCTAACGYGTTTTAGAAAAAGTCAACTGTCCAAAGCAATTAAAGACCTGACAGTCCATTCCAAAGCAAATTCCAAACACACTTTTGTCAGGCAGATCTGGCTCCAAGTGAGCACAAGAAGGTTAACAGGGTGAAACAGCTTCCACTTCACCTTCAGGCAGCTGCTGCGCCAAGAATCCATCTGCTGCTGACATTACTCAAAAAGGGGCAKCAGAAACAGGACACTGTGCAGTTCCACTGAGCAAACACACAGCTTTAGCTGCTACACGAATAAAAACCAGAGGAGTATGAGCCATGACCAGCCGGGGGTGGTAGCTGAAGTCAAGCACCACAGGCCCTTACTGCTCCCGAGTGGATTCTGGGATTACCGGACGGAGCCTCAGCTCCGTGTTTCCATTCTCACCACTGAGGGTCCTTTAGCACTTGTCTTTACACTTCAGCATTGAGTCAGAGCCCTGCATTACCTTGAGAAACTTCAGGATTATTCCCAAAGAACCTGGYCCTGGAAGTCAGGCTTATCCACTTCCAGCTTTCCAGCAAGGTAAAAATCACCTTCCTGGATCAGCTGAGGACACAGCTTGAACCTCAAACAGTTGATCCAGTCACACAGCAGAAAGAGTTTATCAGCAACACAGATCAACCTGTTACCCACCCCAGTTACTTTCCAATCAATACTCCCAATCAGTTGGTCACTAYGGTCTTGTATGAGAGGACACGGGACACCTTCCTGACCAGCACAACTGGGGCTTAGAGTCTGAGCTCGCACAGAGCAGGAGCAGCAGCCAGGCTGCAGCTCACTGACATGGAGGGGGCGCGTGGCCGGACAGCTTCAAAGCACCCACTTGCTCCCGCCTACCCACATTTCATCCAAAACGTGGCCTCCCCACGTCCTGCAGCGCTCCGGGGCACTGGGAGGCTCGAGTTGTGCTTCCCACGTACATCCGGGCTATGCTGACAGCCCACCTGAACCCTCAACTAGTGTTTAGTATGAAAGCTTCACCCAAACCTTGCAACAGAGCTGTCTACAGCAAGGCAGCAGCACAGTGCARAGAACCACGGCTACCAGTCTGCTCAAGTAACAATCGCAGGATCGCTCTTTAGGAGGTAATTAATTAGCAATCGTTGTGTTATAATTGTCAGGTTTTTAATAACCACTACGAGCGAGTGCTTCAACATTTACTTTGAAACGAGCAGCAGGCATTGCCAGATAAGCACGTGTGTTTACACGTCTATCAGTGTGTGCTTAAACTGTCGATAACCTCAGCACACTGGAGAGGCTAAAACAACTTCACTGGGAGAYTGAGCAGACTGCACCGCCAGCTTCAGGGGAGACCCCGCTGAGGGCCGCAACACCAGGTACCAGCGTCCTCACCGCCACAGGCTGGGCATGGCCTCACAGCTGCCAGCAGGCAGGAGCTGGGCTCGCACAGCGATGGCACTTACTTCAGGAAGTCGTGTAAGTAGTTTAAGAGCAAAGCCAGACTCTTCTCATCGAGCGGCGTGTACGCAAGCATAGCTCCAATTCGCACTAAACACAGAGAGAGCACTTGACTGCAGTTAAACAGCTCTGGCAAGTTCAGGAAAGGCTAAGCCTTACACTAGGGCATACAGAAAGCCAAGGGATATACTCTAGTATATACTAAGGTACATGGGGTAGGTAGAATAAAATGGGTTTTCAATAGCCTAAAATCATGATCTACTCTGACCATTTTAGACATAGGGGGTAAAAAAGAATGAGGGTACAAATCCCCACCACCACCACATTTCTGCAGTTCAGACACACTGAGAAAATACAGGAAAAGAAGGCATTTCAGTATCTTTAACTGTTCCCCTTGAGTTCATAGACATACTCACCAAATAACCTCAGGAGATGCGGGGCACCATAAACCTGCGACATAGGAGCATCTGGGTGATCTGCTAGAATTTCAGCATATTGGGGCCTCTCAAATTTGTACAGCAGCTGAGTGCCCAGCATTACATTGAAGTATTCTTTAATTCCAGCCACAACTTCATTAACAGCATACTCCCTGGTAAACAGAGGAAACGCTTCAGCCTTTTCTGATGATGGACAGGCAAGATTAGAGCTTGTTTTTCCATCTCTCCAAATCATAAATCTCCCAAGACTCTGGAAATTAAGCTGTTTGGAGGCCTTAAAGCTGTAGGGAACGTATGGAAGGATGCATTTCAAGACCACCCTTCAAACTGAACGGCTCTGAACTCAATCAGAACTTACACAAAGCAAAAGCTCCTTGCTTTTATTCTTGCTTTCACTTAAATAAATTAGTTTAACTCCTACAGCTGTCTATTCCAATGAGCAGCAAATAAGTACTGGAATGGAAACGAGCACTACTGTTTTCAAAGTTGATCCCAACTCACATCAGTTAAGAAGTGTACTATTTATTTATTCAATTGGACTGATCTTCTGCTTAAAGGGAAGTGGGGGCTACCAGGCACTTGGAAAATTGATCCTGTCTCAATTCCACCTTTTGCAGAGCTCCAGCTTCCCATCTAATTGAACAACAACTGCCTAGGCGTTGGCGTGCTRTACAGGCGGTCACGCTGCACACCCGAGCAGTCCAACCCTCACCCCGCCCTGCAACCAGCCTCAGAACACAGACACTAGGGCAATTAAAGAAAGTCAATGATCACTTCCACTCGAAAGGAGTAACTGCACCTTTACAGGTCCTGCTCCTTTAAAGGAGGAAGGTTTCMCTTAACAGGACTGTCTTGTTTGTCGTCAGGGACTGATCCTGGGGTAATTGCCAAGAGGAATCCTGGAAGCTCTCACCTCAAAATAGGCACCCTGACCCCTTTGATTCCTCCTACGTCAGGCATCAGGCCAAGCCACCTAATCCCTCTCCTCCACCCTGCTACCTGTATTGTCCTGCACATCAACACCTGGCCAAGAGCCAGGTTGCCCTTTCACAGTTTGTTCAGCCCCTGCTCTGAATTCATTCATCCCATGTAGTAAGCCTGAGYGAGAATGAAGTGGGTGAAAAAGTATTCACTTTGCTTCCATCACTTTGCTTTACAGGAAAGGTTTGGGGGCGGGGGAAGAAAAAGGAAGCGATAAATTCCAGAGAGCAAAAGTGCACTTACAAATCACCTCCTCAGACTTGAGGATGGAGGCACYGAAGGAGTTCACATTTATCTGGACAGAGTTTGAATCTATTTAACAAGTAAACTTATTAAGTTTTCTGTGAAGCTGAAGTAAAACAAAAAGTATTTAAGGTTTAAAAAAACTACTACTTACTTGTTATCAGTATTTCCTCGCGATTTCTTGTAGCTAGCATAATCCTCTAAAATGGAGTCAACATTCTTCTTGGCAGGAAGATAAAAGAGCTATGAAAGAAGTTGAGCAAACATCAACTGGCGAGTTTGCACAGACATTTCTATTTGCTTGTTAACTTTGTCCCAAAATAAGGACATTTTTAGAACAGAATTCGAGTTTCTAGAACTGGAAAGGCTTTAACACATATTAGTGCTTAAATACCTCTACTGCACATGCAATTCTCAAATTTGTACTCATCAAGAAGCCAGCCCCACCCACACACGCTTGAAAACAAGAAGTTGTGCTTGTTGGGACGACGAGAATCCAGRCAGCCCTCAAAGGGGCAGTCAGAGCATGTGACTGCAGGCTACCAAGCAACCTGCACAATTGCTATTGCTCCCTATT
>PTEX01000325.1:117186-131632 GCA_003342815.1 Eudromia elegans
TTTAGATACTTTACGTCCCACCCACTGTCACATTTTTAGCAAAGTTTCAGGACAGGAAGGAGCTGAAGGAAACTATGCGATACAGGGATGTTCCTATGCACCAGTCCTCCACCAACTAAGTAAATTCTTCAAAGTGTAACAGACCAAACAAGCTTAGGGCAACCCCAMACTTAACAGCCAGTCGGGTTCAGAGTTAACCGAAGCTTTAACTTATGCCCTTTTAGACTAAACTGGATGCAAGAATTTCTTCCACAGGTTTAGGGGAAACTCTGCTGAAACAGGCCTGCTTATGAGGGACTGCTGGTAGGAGGCCAGCAGCAACCAGAACTGGGYCCCTCAGGCCAGCAGCATTAATCGAGTGGGCCAACTCTACAAGACAGCTTACTTTACTGCACTTAAAGATTATACGAAGTTCCAGTTTCAGTGTTCTTGCCTACGTAGGCTAGATGGCTTTACTTGCTTTGTAAATAAAGGCAAAACAAAACAAAATACCTGCTTTTGCCTGGTGATCAAGTCCCAGTCATCTACAAGCCATGGTTTTAGCTCTTCTGGAATTTTCACCTTTACTTCAACCCTGTTCATAAATGTTTCTTCCTGAAAAACAGAGTAAAATTAGACTAATTACTTTCAGATAATTGCCSAAACAGTCACCATATGCCTTTTTTCTCCACAACTGAAATACACCAGTGAACTGAGTAGAGTAGTTCCTGTTGGCTCCACAAGGAAATGGGGATATAGGTTGAACTTTCCAAGGCCACGTGGGAAKTGTCGTTTGGTGAAGGTGTAACATCTCACTCTGCTCTGCTACAGGGCAATATTGATGCTTATTTTCCTGATTTTTTTYCCCCGTTTTCTGTCAGCAGTCCTGTAAGAGACAAACACTTACACTTTCAACTGTTGGATCTACTCGAGCCCTCTTCTTCCTGGGAGGCTGGGGAGTCTCACTGGTGCTGCTCCCTTCTCCAATTCCAGGAGCTGTATAAAAAACAAACAACATAAGAAACATAGTAAGCCCATAAAAATCATCAGTAAAGAAAGAGATTTAGAAGATTCAGGGTTCTCAGGTGGTGTTTTTTGTTTTTAAAAAAGTGTCTTCTGGACTTGTCTTCTGGAAGTTACAGCTTAAGCAGATATATTTACACTTATCCAAAGACTTTTTTTCCCATTAAGAAGCTGGYATGTATTACATATTTGCTCTTCAGAAGCGGCAACTCCAGTCTCGTAATAATATCACAAAGCATAAGTTTGACTAATAAATTTATTTTAACAGATTTGAACAGAGACAACACTGCTTTCAATTTGCAAGAGGTCCAAATCTGCAGGCTGCAACAAACAGTTTGCATACAAACCAGCAAGAGGAGACACCTCAYGACCAAAAGGAACACAAGGTGACAGCAAACTTAGCTGAGACAGATTTAAGGTCTTGCCTCAACTAAGAATCCTTCACTAAAGATATCCACTTTTATATACAGAATAATGTACTTACTTTTCTGTTTGTTCTTTTTTGTTTTCCTGCAAGAAGAACACAAATTATTGCAAAAAAAAATAAATACAGTAATATTTAGAAAACTGAAAACACAGAGACAAGCTGTCCCACAAGCTTATAACAGAGTGGCCTATGGAATATTTAGATAATCACAAATGAGAGAAGCATCGGAGATGATCTGTCGGCTCAGCTATAAAACTTCTAAGATTTCCATGCAACATGGTAACATTCATCAGTTTGGGGAGGGTGGGTGGGTGAGGATTCGTAAACTCGTGATGAATAATTAATTAAMCCTACAGAAACCCAAAAGATGACACGTCAGCAACATCAGTATTTAGCAACTGCACTCTGACACTTCTGCAAGTAATGTCTGCAGATATTTTTCAAGCACTCTTGGAAAACTATGCTGGATTTCTATGTGGTTTATTTCAATACTTCAAGGATTGCTTGAAGGCAGAATATGGCAAAAGGAAAGAGAAGTAAAGCAGAATGATCAGGTAAGTCTCTGGCAACTGAAATAAGTTGCACTCAAATACTGGAAAGCATACAGTTTTCTGACTACAGGGGCAGAGGAAGATTCAAATACTACTACAAGAGGTATGAAGGTGCATGGCCTAATTCTGATTGCACTGAACTGTTCAGAGATCACAGCTATACCTAATTTCTGCCTATCTGGAACAGCACTATTCAGTACTATTCCAAGTGTTTTGCTTCCAAATAGTGTTTTCTAAACACATAATGTTTCTAATTTCCATACTTTCCCAGGTTGCTCYAAATTCACTACCCTTAACTCTTATTTTTATTCCAAATGAAGARACACTACAAGACATTTCCAAAAATGTCAGACATCCCTAAACACCATGAATTGTATGTAAAAATATAGGACAAGAGTATCAAATGCAATATAAAGCCCTAATGGATGTTTTTGTTAGATTATTATCTGAACTTTGTAGATTTACTGACCAATATTAATTTTAGTTTTCTGAAAATAACAGTACTATTAGTCATGCTTTTACTCGCTCACCAAGAACAGAGCCCAGTTAAACCTCTCAAAGCGTTTTCRGTGTGTCATTCTTTACAAAGATAAAAGCATATGTTTCCAGATTGCACAAATAAGATGTTTTTTTAAACCAGCACAAGATTATTCCTTGGAAATTCACCACTACATGAGATGACATTTGTATTCAGCCTTTGAACGGGCTTTAGCCAAGCCAGGAGTTTCTAGAAAGGTCCGAGGAGGGAAGCAGGGCAGTGCAAGCTTCACGCACAAACAAGCGTTAGGCCAAAGCAAGGCAGGGATGCTCTCTCTCCAGGAAGACACAACTGCCAAGCCAAGTCCCTGGGAGCTGAAGAGCTSCTTTCTTCCAAACCTACAGCAAACAACTGGAAACAGGGTGTTCTTTTCAGGATTAAAAATCACAGGATAAAAATAATTGGTGTCCTAGAAAGCTGGAATAGAAATACAAAGTACTTCAAGAACTGCTTCAATTCATTAAAACATATCTTTGTGAAACTGAAGTACAGAGCATAAATCATTCTAGACAGTTGCTTGTGCTCTCCCACCTCGTCCTTTGCATTTCCAATGGTATGCCTCTGCTTCAAGCCAAAGCAGTCACCTGTTTGCAAAGGTTAGAAGATAAACCTCAGTTAGGGAGCAGGGACAGAGCTCAGGTTAGAGATGAAACATCAGCATTAGGCACATTTTGAGGCGCAGTTAGAGCAGCTGAGCAGGACGAAGCGCTGCTGTGRGCACACCAGGTACTCGAGCCACCCACAAGAAGGGGGCAGCAAGTACGTGGCAGAGGCTGCACACAGCCGGAGCCTGAAATGAGCAGCACATCTTAGACAAATAAATCCCATTAATCACAGGCACCTAAGAAACACCACGTGTGCCTCAACGAAAATAAATTCCACTTGGACCAGGACCCAGCTGCTCTCTCCATCTGTGTATTTCCCTCCTGGCTGGTGGTGTTCCCTGGGACGTGGCAAGCAATGGATAAACAGAAGGAAAATGGAAGTTTCAAGCAAGCTCCTGTGCAAGAGTTTTTATTAAGTCTACACTGAGAGCTGAAAGGTAATAAAGGTCCCAGAGCTCAACATTAAAGGATGTGCCCTCAAGGGCAGACCTGCCTCCCTGAAGAGCAGCGGTAACAGAACTGAGGTAGTTCACTGCAGGAGTCTACTTCAGCACAACCAGGACAGGCAGATGGACCAAGAGCACACGAGTCTAAATGWGACACTGAATTAGAAAGCCAAAAACAAACACATACAATAAACCTCCAAAAATCTGCAAAAAGATGATAATCRATAAGAACAAACACAAATATTATAGCTTACAGAACAGCTCACTACAATGAAATGTGATGTGAAGGTGACAAATCCACAGGGAAAGTACAGAAGCAGTCCACGCTACAAGAATACAATCCTGGGCTTCCATACCCTATCTCCAAACCAGAGCTGGGCTCGAGACTAAATAATTAATCAAGGAGATGCCACAGCAAAAGACATACTGCAAGACTACACTTAGCCTTTCCACAGGCATTCGTCAGAAGAAAGATATTCTGGTAACTAAAAGAAAAAAATGTACACTGTGGGTGTGGGGTGGAATGCTAGTTCAAGAAAACAACACACAAGAGAATTAATAGTAATTCTGCTTAGAGTTCTAAATCAGAGGGTCTTGTGAGACATAGCTAAAGAACTGCCAGCAGAAAATAAAAATTACTTAAATAGAACTAGACACAGACAAAGATGACATCACAACCTCAGAAGGTTTTCTTATTCCACAATAGTTGGAAATCCCTGACATGAAGAYGACCCCTGTCACGCAGATAAAAAGCAGAGAACAAGTGTTTAACRTACCCAAGCTCCAAGCATCTTTTAAGGGAACTCAGAAGTTAATAGGAATCTCCCTACAATTCAACTGGTTAAGGTGTAAGCAGCACAGAGTGAAGGTGGTGCCACTTGTATCTCAGGCAGTTGAGCTCAGTATTTTCTCAAATGCCAGGAAAAAAAGCACATTAGTGAGATGCCAGATGACTGATGATATAACAAGAGAGTCATACCTAAGGTATATGGGAATCGAAGTCTGTCCTAATACTTGGTGACTAGTTTAAAAAATACCAATGAGAAACATGAAAAATACAAAACCTAAAAGAGCCTTAAATCAGCCACTACTGCTCAAAGAGCTTAGTCACTAAGTCAGTTAAGAGAAGAAAGCATTCCTATAAAAACACAAATATGACATTATTAGCAAATGATAAAGATAAAACAAAGTTGAGATTATATACGCGTAGCTCTCATGCACAGCCAAGCCACCTGACCTTAAAGGGCAGTCAATAAAATTAGAAGAGGTAAAAGGAACAAGGTTAGTAGTGCAGTAGCAGCTTCCATTCCAGGAGCAACCAAGATGCAAGGGCTCTTTCTCAAACTAGTGAAACAGCAGCAAAAAGGARGAAATGTGCTAGAGTTTCATTAGAGAGAAAGAGTGAACCAGAAGGCCTTGTATCCTCAGAACAGTGATTAGAAATAGACAAAAAGATATAAAAACAAGCAACAGACATTAGGACTGGMGAAGTCACCCTCTTCCCTTTCTCCTTACCACAGTAAGGAATTCAAATTAGGAACTCACGACCACAGAACACCGTGGTTGCTGGGAGTTTAGTGGACTTTTTAGTGGACATTTAGTGGACTGTGTAGCTTGTGAGAGACCTACTGGCTGTGTCAAAGAAAGAAAATGCCACAGGAAACACACAGCAGGAACACAGGTTTTTGAGTGGTATGTTTGGATTAAGAACAAGTCTGTTAGAAGGACTATAATGTCTACGTTTAAGTTGACAGTAGTTGTTTCAATAACATCTCTGATGAAATGGCTTGCAAATGTATCATTAAAAAGAAGAAAAAGATAACAGACATTCTCAAATTCATTATCCAATACCGTATCTTCACTCAGTCATAGTATAGCTTGTCTTTCTTATCCTCCAAACATTGACTTGCTCTTGTTATTCACTATTTTATTATTATTATTATTATTAAAGTTAGTCATATGAGACCTGCCAAAGATAGCATCAGTTCTTAAAGGCTGGAATTCACTTGTGCTGCAGAAATTAGATTCTGGAAAAAACAGTATCTACAGTGTTATATTTAATATTTGGAAAGCTGCTATACTTTTTCTATATTTTCTAAATATTCAAAACTAATAGTTAATCTCAAATCAAAACATATAAAACTTGTTTCATGCATTATTCTCTTTGATTAATCATCACTCATGAATAGCAATAAAAGCACTTTAAGCACACAGATTCAAAACACTGCTTCTATAAACCACAGCAAGTCAATGGTGAAAACACAGCATACTAAGGAATAAGATCAATCCTTATATTTGTACAACCATCTACGATAGAAGCCTACCTCCAAACTTAGAGGACACAGTGCAGTGTGTTACTGTTTTCAGCAGAAGCAGGACTCACCACTACAGGAAGCATGCCGACCAACTGTAATCTTCTAGAACTATCCAGTTTCAAAAATCTGAAGTCAGTTGTTCTCCACATCTTTTTAAAGAGTGGATATACAGGGAATGCATTTGACTTCTTATATGATATTCTTTCCCAAATGAAAATGTATGCACTTCAGAGAGACTAAAAACTGCTAGTCCAGACTGGCTTTAAAGAAAAAAGAAAGAGGAAAAAGATATCCTGCAGTACCRAGAGTTGTTACCTGCACTGCGATCAAAGCTTACATCATTACAACTAAAGCTTTAAGAGTCTCTAAAAGAAATCTACAAAAGCAAGGAGGTTTGAATTTCAGGATGAAAATCCTGGTTTGACAATCCATCCTTAACTCACCGCGTCGATATTGTAGGGGTCTCCAAACAGCAAACAGTATGCGCTCCATCTCGTCTGAAAAATCTAGGCACAATGGGGGTTGAGTTAAGGAAAGAATGTCAGACCTAGTGTTTAGCCTTTAAGAGAATCTATTTAAGGTTCAAAAATTTACCTTTTTAGCAACATATTACAGCCTTATTGAACATTCCTGGAAGATAAGTTGTGCTTACATTGCTATTTGTTTTCTGTTATTGTTTGTCTGTCTGAGGAAAAGGTTTCAAAATGTTAGTTATCATCTTCTCTTTGTAAATCCTCCAAGAATGCTACAAAAGGTAAATTTTGAGGCCTAAATAGGTTGACATTGTTACCCTTTTAGGAGGGCTGCTAGATCAATCTCTCCCCCTCCCCACCAACCACACTTAATGTACTTTAAGTAGCAGCTGAGGTGTACAATAAGAGAACAATCCAGAAATCTTATTTCAGAACTGCATTTTGGGATTGTCCCCTTCCAGAAGCCATCTTGCCTTTGGCTGTAAGCAGGGTGTGAGAAGCAGGAGGTCAGTCAGTGTATCTGCCTCCTACAGCCCTGCATCACTGCTAGGATAAGTCAAGGTATTTCCTCATCCTTGGCCTCCAGATGGGGATGAACAGGGACACTCCGTTGGAGGGAGCACAGCTCTAATTTASAAGGATGCATCAGATACTGGTCATGGCTAGAGACTAGGAGCAAGATCAGTGCAACATGCATACAGGGCCTACTACAGAGGGCTTTCATAATGCAATAACACTGCTTCTAGAATAATATTATTTCCTTCTTCCCCTTTATTGCTCTAATAATCCATCCTCGAGGAATTAATTTTTCCAATCATTGAGAAACAAGTTTCAGGGAGTTAGTTTATTACTTGATCTGCTATGCYGGAAATGATCACCCATGCTCATAGTAGTGAAAACAGCAAAAAGCAAAGCCATCCCCTTCCCCCATGGGTTTCAACCAGAGAGGAAAGACAGACCTGGTAACATGCTTGCAGGCTCTATGGTTAAACAGAGGGTCACAGCAAAGTCATCTGTGCTCTGTTGCTCTAACTTGGTTAGAGCAACTTGGCAACACTCTCAGGTGTGGTTCAGGGAATTAAAAGAACTTTGAATTTCACTGCATTTTGTATTCACTGCTTTTGCAGTACAAGTTAACCTGCAGAAGTCACTCCACTGGAAAGAGTAAAACTCATCCCACTGCATTCACCTTGAACTACCATGACAACCAAAGTCATCTTGGAGGATTTGGAGCTTAGGTCTAAAGTTACTATTGGAATGCTCACTGCAATAGAGTCACTAAAACACAAGCATTTACAGTCAAGTCACAAGAAGCTGCATCAAGATGACACATGAAAATAATTCTAAAATGCAAGGAGAATCAGGTACAAACTGATCAGTCCCTTAAGCAGCATCATTAGCAGCATCGTAACTTAAATCTGTTTGAAGTGGATTTTATGATATTCTTTAGGAACTAAGGAGGCTTTTTTTACCCTCCTCGAATGAAGACAAAAGGATGATGGGCTGTCCAGGGGAGGCCCTTTCTGAGCCATGCTGTGGTCACAMACCACACCAGCGTGCTTAAGGCACACAACATTACCCCATGACTATCTGCACATCGCAGTATAACCAGGTCTGTCTCACTCCCCAGGCCAAAGACCAAGAGGCAATTTACAACCTAGGGCAGGCTTTGAGCAAGTCCAAAGTGAAATCTGCATTCAGGTTGCAGGATCTAGAGCAAAAAAGCGACTTTACCCACTGCCACTACACTGTTTAAATCAATGACACGTTTTGTCACAGAAGTTGCCCATAAATGAGACGTGAATTTTGAGGCTGCAGTCAAATGCTTCTTGTTATGAAGTGGTATCAGTTCAGCAGCTTCCTCATGAACACCAGAATTATACGGAAAGTTAGGAGTTCAGAGCATCCAAAATATCACATTAGTAATGAATATCTTTGTAATGAGATAAATTATTTTCCCCCCACACATAAAAGCTTCATGGCACATTGAGCAAAGCAGCATAGCTCCACTGATGTATGAGGCTGAACATAAGGCCAAACAAGCTATTCTGAAAATCAAAAGGATAGAATGGAGGAAATGGGACAGTTACTGTCTTGAAAAACAAAAAAAAAAAGTTTTCCRATAGATGTCTGAGCTTGCTTCTGGTCTCTTAAGATGCAAAAGATTTTTAACAGCATATGGTTTTCATTTTGTTAGAACAAGCAAAATATCAGAGATTCCTTAAATGCAGTTTAACAGTTGCAGAGTAGGAGGGCAAGTCATTTTAAAGATTTTCCCCCTTTTTCCCCAAAAACAATGTGCATGTAGTTTAGGACGATTCTAGCTTTCTATACAAATCTGATCTCACCAAGATGAATAAATCTTAGGAGAACTAACCACATTGAACGTCAGTTCACTAATTTGAGAGGAATAGCACACAAAGGAAAAGAACTGCGAGGGTTAAGTGCCTGGCTGCTCAGTACCTTAACTCAGTACTGAACACTGTACAATCTAAGAAGGCTGTTTTAATCAAATTCTTTAACAAAAGCCTTTCAGTCATATGAAAAAGAGTGAAGCACAATTTTTATATAGGGTGTGTGTGTCGGGGTAATTAATTTAGCCTACGGAGATATAATAAGAAAATTACTATTTACAGGTCAAGAGTAAAATTGACAATGTATATATATTCTTTTAAATAAAAAATTTCTTACACTTCAACATTTTTCTGCTGCAGACCAGATGTCTTCTTGCCTGGAGCAGCACCTCTCATCTTCCCCTCTGCATACTGTTCCCTTTAAAAAACAAATTTGGCAATAAGACTTTAATGAAAACAGATTATGCAGAACATTTAGAGAACTTTTAGTAAATGGTTTTAGAAAAACAGCCAAGGAAGACAGCATTGGTCATAAGCAGGAGCAAATTCAACTCCGTACAGGAAAGACTTATGCTTCTTTATATAAAAAACATAGCAGTATAAACACACATTTTTCCCTCTTCCTACCATCTTTATTATTCTGAATCATCACGAAGCAGCACACCAGCTGCTTCAGAAAAACACAAAACATTCTAGATTAGAACATTTTTATCTTCCCTCCCATCACCTCCAAGAGCATTCAGTGATCAAAGTAGCCTCCTGAAGCTGTCTGAAAAGATTCTTACTACTTAACAATGCATCACAGGTAAACTGCAAGAAAACCATGAATTTCAATTGTGCAATTCCTACACTAAAGAATGTACTTGTAATTAGCCAGGCAGTCTCTCAGTTTGATCAATCCGCAATTGCACAAAACCTGAAGTCGCTGCTGTGATAAAGACTGAGCTGCTACTTATTTTTAGCAAGTACACCTCCTGAAGACTGTTTTTTTAAACTCACTAACCTCCCTTAATAATATAGTTATTGGATTGAAGCTCTGCACAAAAGGATGACTTCACTAACGAGGACTCAAAAAAACAACAACTTACTGATTGGCCTTTTGAAGTTCTTTTTGTTTCTGCAAATTGGTATCCACGTATTTGAGCACTCTGCTTTCTGGAACCCATTCATCCCAGCTGAAAAATCAAATAATCATTCAAAAACACTACATCATTGGATTCTTGTCCCAACAGTCAAATAAAAGCTTCACAAAATTTCAGACTGAACTCTGCTTTTGTGACACGTTATGGATTGGCACAATTGAAAGTGGTAAATTATTAAATGCATTCCCCACTGACTGAAGATGCAGTAGTTTTTCTAGAGAATATAACTCTCAACCATTTCTGAAGAGTTTCCCAAACTTGAAGGATGGGTAATTTGGGGAGGAGGGGATTGTCTTTAATTTAAAAGCATCTCAGGAAAAGAAAAATATCTACACTTACTAAAATTATAGGACATCTGTAGCCATAACTATATTATGAAGCAAGTTTCCTTTATCTATTCCAACATTTTATAGGTTAACAAATTCAGCAATAAGATCTTACTGTAAGAAGAAGAGTTCTGATTTCTGTCTGTGAAGGAAACCAAGATGGCATGAATATTTGAAGAATCTGAAGTGAACGATTTAAGAGAACAGGTGTTGGGGAAATTGCCATTATAGTAAGAATTCCACTTTTGACAAAGAGTGGATAATCACTGTGCAATCTGACAAATTTAAAATACATTAAAAAATACATTAAAATGGGCCAAGGAAAGTGTGCAAGCTAAAGCTCCACATATGAAAAGTTCCATGTCATTTTTATTTAATGGCAAGAACTGCCAGTCTTAGAACACCAACAGGGCAAGAACTACGTAAGAGTACAAGGTCCTGGAGATTTGGACACAGCAAACTTAGCATCCAAGTGTCACAGAAAAACACACCGCCAGCTGCACATGTTCTAAAGCTACACTTTGGGGTAGTGCTTTGTTCAGGTATCTTAGCCACTTATCTTACAGCTGTGGAACACATCTGTGCTGCACATAGTGTAGGGAATGGCGAAGAAACTGGTTTTGGTATCCTAACTGTTAATATTGGAGGAAAAAGGAAGAGAAAATCAGAAGTAATTAAYAGGTACAAAAGGACTACAAGTGTAGAAATCCAAATTAAATGGATATACAGTCCCAGCTGTCCAGTCAACTGGACAACTAATGTAGTCAGCTGGAAGCTTGAGGGAGAAGGGGGAAGGAAAAAAAGCAAGAAAACAGCACAAACAAAAACAGGAGGAATCATCACATTGCTTAAGGCACCCTCCATCACCAGAGAGGGAACAAGAAGGTGAAGCATTAAACTGATGCTGCCTCATCAATATAGAGCAGCCAGAACAGAAATCATGTGACACACCCTGCAACTTGCTGTGTTTGGACAAGGCCCTTATCTGCTGATTTTGTATGTGATATGTTTAAAAAAACATTAAGTATCAAAACAGGAATTTCAGCTTTTAGTCAAATCAGGGAGATGGCAATATCAGTCATCATTCAAGAGRATGCAGCACTGGGATGAAAGAAAATTTAGAAAAACTCCAAGCCTCTTTCATAGAGGCTTTGAAGAGCTGAAGTTTTTCATCACTAAGGGAGAAAAAAACCTTCCTAAATTCACAACCCAGTTACAGAAGAGTCAAATGAGGGAAAAAAGTCAGATATGCAAATGTGATAGTGCTACAGTTTTGCAGAAGGGAAAAATATCCCTAGTTTTACCTTATCACAAGGGGCAAGAACTGAAATACAAGCTAAACCTGCTCATGTGAAGGATTAAGACGGCCAGGCTCTCCCACTGAGTGGGGCCTCCACTGGGGCAGGCTACACCATAGCTTCATACCACGTTTGGTTGCAAAGTCTGGCTACGAGACTGAAGGACACCACTCTGCCTAACAGACAGTTTTGCTCCACTTCAGCAGGGAYGGAATCTCCTACCCACACATAGGGAGGTATTTGTACTAAATATTTCTGGAAGAAATTATAGCAATTATTTCCAAACCTGAACAAAAAGAATTAGAGGGCAGTACATATAAAGCATTTTGGTTAGACAACTGACACCTTAAAGTAGTTGGTTTGTACAACTGAAGCTCTGAAGGAAACAGTTCAGCAACGTGTTTATTCTGTTGCTAGAAATCATTGGTTTCAGCATAAAATTCACTTAAGTCAATTTCAGAATTTATTTTCTAGTACATAGTTAGGAGTACTAATCCATTAAGATAACTGACATTTTGAAAAGAAAAATGAAGTATTGCCYTCATTTTATGTAATACTTACTTTTTATTCCAACCACTGTAATGGATAAAGTATTTCACTTGTTTGTCCTTTATGGCAACCTTTACACACTGGAATGGAGGAAAAAGCTCAGTCAGTATCAACAGGAACACGATTTCCGAGTGATTTTTGCACTTTCAGAGTCTAAACATGCAGATTTCCAGGCAAGCCATGAAAATACAGGGCAACAACCTCAGAGAAGAAAGTTCTCTTAACTCCTTGTACTACCTGTGCACAGGCGTGGAAGGACCAGGCAGACAGAMGGCTCAGCCATACAGAGGGAGACCTCCTTTCACAGGAAGGATGATTAACCCCCCAGATGACCAGAAGAGGAAGCAAGTGGGCACTTAACAGCCCCAAGTCACTCACTGGAGAGCTTGTCCACATGCAGCCCCTACCTCACAGGCAGCTTGCCTGGCTGAAGTAGAGGAGTCTTCAAAAGGAAAGCAAGGAATATGGGTTTCTATAACCACAGAGAGCACATCATATAYACTGGAAAAGCTGCAGCAAGGGCTATTTCTAGGTCAAGGAGCTATATCGGCGGAAAACAAAAGGTATTTCTATGAGAAGACTCTCCTGATAGCTTCCCAATACGGACACAAAGGCATGCAGGCACACTCAGTTATCCCAAACAGTGCACAACACAATGCAGAAGGGAACCTCCTAGAAACTCTTSCATCTTACAGGGAAGCTCACAGGGCAGCCTCCAAGACACCATCTCAGCTTCCATGCAAGGAAGATATTCAGGCTCCTGCTACTCAGGTAGCAGCACAAATCCTTCATGTGCAGACAGCCTAGTAGGTAAACACTCACACTACCACGTGTACATAAGAAACATGACTAAAGACGTGGCTCTTCCTGCAAGGCCCAGCCCACAACAGGTGTTATATAACCCTAACTAATTTATCTTAATGACTGCTTAATGACACCATAACAACTTCTTGAACTTCTTAGCTGCATGAAATTAAATCCATCCCCTTGGCTTCGGATAAGCTACCTCACTCAGAAATGTATATTGTTCTGGAGTCTTGTTCTGGAGACCTTGAGACAGAGAAGCCACTCTTGGCTATCATTTGACACCATTCTCCAAATTATTACCTTCACTGTTAGAAACATGAAGAACCATCCTCTTTGGCTTCAGTTTCTAATCCCTGCTTATTCTTAAGGCTCTCCCCAAAATCAAGAAAAAGATGACAGAAGTATTACTTGCTATTTTCCTGCCGTGCTACTTGAGTCACCTCTAAACTATTTCTGAAACTTCCTCAAATGGAGCTTGGTCTCACCTAAACTTGCGATGAGGATGAAGGTCCTCTTAATCCTATGGCTCATTTTGACTACCTAGTTCACTGCAATCCTGGAGTTATCCAGACCAAGAAGTGACAGACCAYGTGTTTAAGCCATTATCTACTCTACCTTTTTCTCTGCTGTGGCACGTCACACATATGATCATAAAGACTGAAATGTCTTATCAAGAACTACAGAATAAGAACAGATTAAAAGAATAACAATAAAGCCAAGGATAATGTTACTACAACCTAGAGAATAACATAATAAAACTTAAATCCAATTCCTTCTGCCACTTCAGAAGCCCAGAACAGTTAGGGTTCCCTATATAAAGACAGCCCAAAACTCCTTTGCTGCTCAGAAAATCCTTTCTGGCATCAAGCTGGCAGAACCAGTTCTGATAACATTTGGCCCATCCTTGTATAATAGGGAGAAGGGGCAAATCATGACACAACACAGAAAAGCACATGGCTCGAGCAGCTCTTGGGCTTCCCCATTCAACCAAAGAGGCTGGACTGCTGCTATCCAGCACTGGTTTTCATGGAGTAAAACCCTCCTCCCCTCCCAGCAACAGCAGCCAGACACACACGGGCAGGAGGTACCAGTCCCAACACAGACATGCAGTCAACTTGCCCTCTAGTGCTAGAGCAAGGGAAAGAACAGGCTTGAATTATGAGGACAGAAATAGGCTTTTTTTTTGGTGAAAAGAGCCAGTGAAATGGGGAGCTAAACCTTCAGGAAAAGAAATGGCACTGCAGAGATACCAGGTTAAAGCCCTTACAAAAAAAAAAGCACGTAAGTGACAGTGTGACAGAGGTCTGCATGTAATGCAGTAAGAAAACTTCTCCAAGTCACAAATATGCAATCCATTATTTCTCAAGTGAGAGACRGTACTAAGAATGCTACCTACTCAGTAGGCAGTAGTTAGTTTAATCCAGCATTAGCTTCTACAGTCTTGTCCCTTTTGAAGACCACTGGTTTTACTCAGCCATCTACACATCTGAGAGGCCTAAACTACATTTAACTTAGTAGTTCCTACATTAGCACCAGCACCTGGTCTTGGAGCCCTGAACACATTCCAGCATTCTGGGAATCCAGGAGTTATGGATGTTCAAAAGATCTGGCTT
>PTEX01000325.1:135600-162383 GCA_003342815.1 Eudromia elegans
GCTCCCGCTCCGCGCCATGGGCGCCCCGGGCCGCCTCCTGCTCCTGCTCCTGCTCCTGCTCCGCGCCGCCGCGCAGCCAACGCACCAGCCCGCGCAGCCAGGTGCGTGGCGGGGCGCGGGGAGAGCGCGGGGGTGCGCGGGGTGGACGCGCGGGTGGACGCGAGGATGCGGAGCTGCGCGTGGGGCTGCCCTGGGGATGCGGAGCTCCATGTGGAGCTGCCCTGGGGATGCAGAGCTTTGTGTGGAGCTGCCCTGGGGATGTGGAGCTGCGCACGGGGCTGCCCCGGGAATGTGGAGCTGTGTGCTGGGCTGCCCTGGATATGCACAGCTCCATGTGGAGCTGCCCCGGGGATGCAGAGCTTTGTGTGGAGCTGCCCTGGGTATGCACAGCTCCATAAGCTGCTGCGCTGGGAATGCGGAGCTCTGTGTGGAGCTGCCCTGGGGATGTGGAGCTCTGTGTGGAGCTGCCCCGGGGATATGGAGGTCCATGTAGAGCTGCCCTGGATATGTGGAGCTCTGTGTGGAGCTGCCCCGGGGATGTGGAGCTCTGTGTGGAGCTGCCCTGGGGATGTGGAGCTCTGTGTGGAGCTGCCCCGGGGATGCGGAGCTCCGGGCAGGCCTGCCCTGCGGATGTAGAGTGCCGGGCAGTGCTCCTCCAGGAATGCAGAGCTTCATGTACAGCTGCCCTGGGGATGTAGAGCTCCGTGAGCTGCTGCTCTGGGGATGCGGAGCTCCGTGTGGAGCTGCCCCGGGATGCGGAGCACAGTCTCCACCTGGAGCTCGTGCGCCCCTGTGTCCGGCAGCCGGCAGAAGGGAAGCGGTGCTTCCGCCCTGCAGTCCGCCTTGTCCTGAGGCACCGCCGGACTCGGCTTGGGCTGTTCCGGTGGGATGCAGTGAATTCTGCCCCTGCTGCTTGCAGGGCCTGGGAAGAGGCAGCAGGCGAAAGGTGCTGGCTGCAKCAGTGGGATGGTAGGTGGTGGTTTAGGCACTTGCCTCCACCGACTTTCCTCTGGAGAGCAGCACCTGGCTGAAGGGCTTTGAGAAAAGGGATTATTAACTCTGAAAGCAACCACGGAAACCCTTTCTCCATAGAGCCAGCTGTGCAGAATTCCAACAGTGACATCGTTCATCCCATCAAGGTTGAYGAGAGCGGTTCGTTCCTGTCCTATGACTTGTCTCACCGAGCAATTCACAGAAGGTCTCTTTCCCCCGGGAACAATTTTCTCGCCTTTTATGAGCTGCATTACCGAGGGCAAGCCCTGAGGTTCAACCTGAGCGTCAACAGCAAGCTCCTGGCGCCGGGCTTCGTGAGCGAGCGGCGCTTCGGGGGCGTCGCGCGCGCCGAGATCCGGCCACGCGGCTCCCACTCCTGCCATATGATCGGGGAGGTGCGGGGCCGGGCGCCGGAGCGAGGCCTGGCCGCGCTCAGCACGTGCGACGGACTGGTACGTGCTGCGGGGACCCACTGGTGGGTGCTGCGGGGACGGACGGGTGGGTGCTGCGGGGACCCACTGGTGGGTGCTGCGGGGACGGACGGGTGGGTGCTGTGGGCTCCAAGGAATAACTAGGGGTAGAAGTGGTGTGAAACGCTGCTGTTGAAAGCAATGGCAAAAGTTGTGCTTCTCCCCAAATTCCCAAAGAAAGCAGTTCTCGTATCTCTCCCRTCTTGTAGTATGGAAGCGTAGGATTATGCGAGACACGCTTGAGAAGGTGTTCAAAGGCTAAAGGGATTTCTGATAAAGCAGCTCACTRATAATGGAAACTTCTCAGTGTTTTGTGAGCCCATGAGCTCCATGGTAGCAGCAAAACGACGCAGACTTGTGGTGAGGACAACCTGGATGTGGGTGTAAAGGGAAAGGTGCCTTTTCTGAGGGGACACAGGTTATCAGATACTCACCTCTGCTAAGATTATCCAAGCAAAGTTGGCGATTAAAGTGTTCCCAAGCGATTCAGGAGCAAAGCCGTGTGCTCAGCGCGATCCTGACATTCAGAAGTGTGAGTCTCGCTGAAAGCCAAAGTCACTTCCCCAGGTACCAGCCTGTTTACAGACCCTCCTCAAGGCAGAGAGCCGCTGTCAGCCGGCGTGTGCACACCTGCGTTTGCTCGCCTCCAGCTTGCACAGGCACCCAGGCTCCCCGGAGACTAAAATCGTTTAGATATCTGCAAAAATGTCACCACAGAACCTGGAGAGGTGGCGATTTCCAGCGCTGGCTCTGGGCAGGGGCCACGTGGGGGCTTCCCGGGATCTGCTGGATCCTTCACGTGGCCCGTGGGGCCGCGTTCGCAGCGAAGCCGCGAGGAGAGCGCTCAGACCTGCACGGCCCGAGAGGCGGAGGGGCCGAGGCCGCGTCCCCACGGCTGCTCTGCTGTGCCAGCTCCGACCCGGGATTCCACGTGCAAGAAGCCGGCGGAGACGGAGCGAGCCGGGGAGGGACATCGCGGGTGTGCGGCGCGCAGGGCCGAGGCCGAGGCCGGGCTGCTCGGTGCGGGCGGCGCGGAGCAGGGCGCGGAGCGGGGCGCGGAGCGGGGCGCGGAGCGGGGCGCGGAGCGGGGCACGGAGCAGGGCGCGCATCGCGGCGGCCGCCCGGCGCGCCCGCGGGAGCAGCACGCAGCCCTGCACCGCTGCGCCCGCACGGAGCGCTCCGCGCACCCGCTGGGGCCGCGCCGAGCATTTAGCAGCGTAAACAGGAAACTTGTTACTGCTCCGTGAGAGCGTAGGGCTGTTAGGGTATATAGGAATATTCAATGTATACATGATGGCAGTCCCTTGTGTTTCAAGCCCAAGGTTGCCTTATTAACAGCACTTTGCAATCCTAATCCATTGTGCAAAGCTGCTTTGACCGTGAATTCCTGTTAATGACGATGTGGAGCGTTGAAATCGACATGTCAGCGCCGCCGAGAACCTCGTGCCGCTGCTGCCGTCGCTCCGCACAGCCCCTGGCCCAGGACCTGGCYGCGGTGCGGACCGGCTGCGCCCGAGGAAGCGGCTGTAGGGAACAGCGGAGCTGCGTCACAGCCCAAGGAGCACCCGAGCAGGTCACAGCCCGAGGAGCTGGGTTACAGTCCAAGGAGCCGGGTCGGAGCCCGAGGAGCACCCGAGCGGGTCGGAGGCGGCGTGCACCGGCGGGGCGCTGCGAAGGGCGGCATCCTTCCCGAGCGAGCGGGCTGCGGCGGGCACGGAAGCGTCTCCCGCTCGGCAGCTCTGTCCTTGGGTGCAGCCGCCCTGCTGAGGAGCTCCGGCGGGCCAAGGGCAGCCTTTCCAAGTGGCTCTTTGGCTCGAGCTGTGCTCTGGAGCCCCGCGTGACTCCGAAGCACGGCGCTGCAGCTGGGCCAGGGGTCAGAGAGCTCGTAATTAACCAAGGAAAGTTTTAGGATTTCATTTCCTGCTGGGGGAAAGATGATAACAGCCCAGCCTGTCTCTCGGAAGCAGCGCTCCTCACCCCAGTGCTGCTTTCCCCCGACTCCAGCTCCTGCCACCATCAAGTGCTCTTCCAGATCCCTCCTCCCGAGAGGTTTTCCAAGGTTTGGCCGTAGGAATTCTGTAACTCACTGGCTCAGAATGGTGYTGCCTGGAAAAAATACAGTGGCCAGAAGCAACCGGCTCCATCCCAGCAGGGAATCCTTACAAAGACCCTTCCATCTGAGTGCGGTGAGGGACCCAGCAAGGGGAAGCATCAGGAACCAACCCGGTGCCCGTTGGTGGCCAGAGCCGGAGCCCCGGGCTGGTTCCGCGCGCTCCAGAGTCCTGCAGCAGGCCGGGAAGGTGGCCCTGGTGCGGAGCAGCAAAGGCAGCCGCGATCACGCGCTGTGCTCCGGGGGCCTGTCTCGGTCTCAGCTCCTCCAAAGGGTCCCCAGCACCACAAACCCTTCCAGGTCTTCACAGTCTGTGTTCGGGGGCTCTTCAGCTTTTTGCTCTCTGAAACTCCAGTCCGTGACAGCTTGTCCTCTTCTCTCTGGGAGCTCAAAGCCTCAGTGAAAATGGTGTCTGTGGAGAAGAGCTCTCTCCTCGGGGCCGTGCGCAGGGCGGTCTCGTCGCCGACGTTGCGTGTGTTGGGTGCAGATGCGCTCTGGGTGACAGCTCTCCCTCTCTCCGCCAGACGGGCGTGTTCCGCCTCCAGGACGAGCACTATGTCATCGAGCCGCTGGCGGCGCGCCCGGCCCGCGCGGGCTCCGCGCAGCCCCACCGCATCGAGAAGCGCGAGGCGCCGGCGCGCGCCCGGGCGGCAGCGGGAGCCGGCGGGGAGCCCGCGCCCTGCGCCGTCCCAGGTACCTCCTCCTCCTCGTCCCGCGTTCGCGGCGAGCCGGGCGCTGCTCGGTCCCGGGTTTCAGTGTCGCAGGTCTTTAAGTTTGACGCATGCAGAAAAAYGTGGATGAAAATGCACCGGTCCCTGAGGTGCATTTGAGTCCCCTAGCAGACACGTCAGTCCCAAACCCCAGCACTTGTGCTGCAGGACACAGTCCCTAATTGCTYCTGGATAGATGGAAAGAATGGGTGGAGGATGATGGGGTTTTGTTCCAAGGCAGAGCGTGCTGGTTACATCCCATCTGTCTAGAGCAAATTGTTTGGAAAAGCTTCCAAATCCTGCTGTAAAGATGTCAAGTGGTTCCCACCTCCCCGCAGAAGTTCCCCAGCTCTTAGCAGCTCACRGGGGGCTTTAATTCCAGCCTGAATCCGTGAAGCTGCGTCTTCCAGCTGGCACTCCATGTTGGGCTGGTCTCTTGGAGCGCTGCTCTCAGGAGGCCTTTCTGCTGTTATCAGATCATCTTTAGGCATCCTTCTGCTGATCTGAGTGAACTGAGCTCCTCTAGCCTCTGAGAATAATCCCAGTGGTTCCTTCTAGGCTTTGAAGTCTATTAATTACAGGTGAGCTCTGCTGGGTAYGGGGTACTAGCCGGTTAGTGATGCACGTGAAGCTCTGCTGGCATACAGCCCAGCGGGTGGGATCCAYGCACCCCGGAGAGGAACCCGGCACGTCTGTGGGATTGGTATTGCTTCAGTCTTCCATCCCCTATGGCCACATTGCTGCTTTTCTTTGCAAGCCCCCAGGCAGCCGGTCCCAGACTGACCCTGGTGTTTGGTTTGTGTCGCTGGCCGGGCCTGTGTGTGCGGCTGCGGAAGGGCTGGAGAGGCATCTCGCAGCCGAAATGCCGTGCAAAGCCTCTGGTATCCCGGGAAGCCGCCGCTCCGCTGCTCTGCGCGGCGTGCCGGCGTCCCGGCGGGGCTTCGCGGCRGCAGGCGCGAGCGAATCCAGCGCCGAGGAAGCTGTTTTGATTAAACTGTCACGCTGGTATTAGCAATCCGTCAAGCTATCTGGATACTTAGGATTTCTCAGGCCGGAGGATAAAACGCCCTTTCAAAGTTAAACTGCAGCAGAGTCCCCAAAATGTGAGAGTCCGTTGTTAGCAGAGCCGTGCCGAACCCTTAGGAATTGGTCATAAAAGGAATTCCCGCTGTGTTTGATGCGGTTTATGAAGCCTTTGCCCGGCTTGGGACTGACCCTGACCTTGGTCTTGAGGCAGCGTCATAGGAAAAGTCTCTGCCTGAGAATTCCTGGTTGCTCGCTCGGGTTAGGAATGTCCGCGCGCTCCTCCGGCATGGAGCGCATCTGCAGCCTGATAAACGTCCCTGTTGTTTCTGCTCGGCTCCAAATCCCGTGACGAGCAGTGAGGGAGCCTTCCTGGAACCGGGATTTAGCCCCGTGCGGCCTGGGAAGCCGCTGTGCAGTCCCGCATGTTCCAGCCCTGCTCAGGACACACTGTGGGCTTTGGCATTTGCCTCAAGACGTCAGTCCAGCTTCGGGGCATGGAATTTGTTGTGCCGGGAAGCTGCTTCTCCCCAACCAAAATCTCTGTGCGTGGCTGTGGTTGTAAAGGGTCAGCGCTGCTCCCCGGGGGCGTCCCGGCCCCCCRGCCTCTGCAGTCACATCACAGCCCAAAGAGAATGCCCTGCCCTGCAGACCCCTGTGCCTGAGGGAGGCTTCATGTTCCTCAGGGGATTTCCCAAACCCTCTTTCAGTCAGAGAACTTACCCCAAGTACTTAATTGTTTTCTCTTTAATTCAAAAAAGGGGGAGGAAAAAAAAAAGAAAAAAAATATGYTTTGGTGATATTTTACCAAATTTGTGGACATTTTATCTATAAGGTGTTTTTCCTCCCCTTCAACCTACTAGAATCTCAGGAGAACCTGGAGAGGTCTGAGAAACGGAGGGAAAGGTGGGAACAGAAGCAGCAGAGGAGCCGAAGGATAAAGCAGCGCTCCGTGAGCAAGGAGAAGTGGGTGGAAACGCTGGTGGTGGCCGACACCAAGATGGTGGAGTACCACGGCAGTGGGAATATAGAGAAGTACGTGCTGACCGTGATGAACATGGTGAGTCCCGGCGCCGCGCGTCCTGGGGGGACGTCGCGGGGGTCCCACCAAGGAGGCCGTTCATGCCCTGAAGGGCGAGGGGAAGGAGGCAACCGCAGCACCAGCTTTGAGCTGAGCTGTGTTTCTGGCTCCAAAACGTGGTTTTGGGCAATGAGAGTTACGGGCGGGCTTTGACAGCTAATTGCAGCAATCGGGTTTGAGTCCCGCAGCAGCTGGTGCTGGTGCTTGAGGCCGGGGTGCCCGGGGGGGCTCGCCGGGAGCCGCGCGGTTTGGCGCACCAAGGCACTAACGCTCCGCACGGCGCGCCCTGCGCCGGGACGCGGCAGGGTGCCCGCGGGGTGCCCGCGGTCGAGGCCCGCGCGGCGCCGGCTGCCTCCGCCACGCCACGGACGAGCTGCCGTGGCTGCCGTGGCTGCTCCGTGCGCCGCGGAGCAGCGCCCGCGGAGCCTGCGCCTCGGGAAAGGGCTTCGGGAGCGGGGCGCTGGCCAAGGACCTCAGGGAGCCATCCCTGGCCTTCCCGAGAGCCTCGAGGAGCCATCCCTGGCCTTCCCGAGGGCCTCGAGGAGCCGTCCCTGGCCTTCCCGAGGACCTTGAGCAGCCGTCCTTGGCCTTCCCGAGGGCCTCGAGGCTCCATCCCTGGCCTTCCTGAGGTGGCCAATGCACCCGCAGAGTGCAGGGTGCCTTTGGGAGCGCCGCATACCCGTGATGGAGGGAGAGCGGAGGTGTTCCTGTGTTCCCCACGCGTTCCTGGTTGAATTTCAGTGTGCTACAGAAACTGCATGGATTTCAAATGGAGATGTCATTGCCCCACAAACACTGCAGCCCAAAGCTGTGTCTGCTGTTGCCTTCCCCTTTGATGCCGAGATGCTGTGGACAGCGTCCGGCGGCTCCTCTTGGAGCTCTGTTCCCTTGCAGGTGCAGGCGGCAGGAGCGCGGTCCCAGCACCGACTTCCTTTGGCCTCTATTTGTTTGGCCTTTGTGTTCCGCAGGTGGCAGGTCTCTTCCATCATGCCAGCATTGGGAACCCCATCAACATCGCTATCGTGCGACTCATCCTGCTGGAGGAGGAGGAGGTAAGRAGTAAACAGCGTGACTCACGTTTCCAGCCCTTCCGCCAGCCCCGGGAGAAACAGGAGCTGGCCCGGGCAGCCCCGAGCGCCCTTGTGCTCCTGGCCGGCCTGGCGTGCGGCGAGGGCAGATCTGGTGCCTCAGTCCCTGTCTGCTGCCTGCACTGCCCCCCAGGGAGGGGATTCCACAGCCAGGCAGTTGTGGAGTCTGATTCCTAGGAAAACTGCTCCCCTCCTYGTTGCTCTGTGCTGGTTTCTCACCATCTCCCTCCCCGTGCTGCTGCCTGGCCGTGACGCAGGGCAGCACCTGGGTGGTGCACACGGACACGGAGCACCCCATGTCCCCCTGGGAATCCCCATCCCGGYGCTGCCGGGGCCCTGCACCGCTCCTGGCTGTGCTTCCCGGCGGGATGACGCTTCCCAGGGAGCCCGGAGCCGCTCAGCTGTCCGGCTCCAGCTGCATCCTCCCCCAAGCACATGAGTCAGGCTGGAATATTTTTGCCCTGTGCTTCCTAACCCCCTGCATTAGATCATCTAAGGTTTCAGCTGAGTCGCAGACAAAAGGAAAGTAGAAAAGAGCTGGATTCCCACCCTGCTTCCAGCTTGTAAATACGGAGCAATTCCATTGGGTTGGCAGCTACTTCTGCTTTCGTTCTGATGTGCCTGAGATCAGAGCCCTGTCCTGCAGGGCAAACGAACCCCGCGGCGGGGTCACAGCAGACTTGTGCTGCTTTTGGCAGGAGGATCTGAAAATCTCCCACCACGCGGACAACACCCTGAGAAGTTTTTGCAAATGGCAGAAAAGCATCAACGTTAAAGGAGATTCCCACCCGTTGCACCACGATGTGGCGGTCCTGCTCACAAGGTATGGTGCCCACGGGCTCATCCGGTGCTTTCAGCTGCTGCCTGGCCCGTTGGGAACTGCTCGGGTAGCTGGGGAGCGGGGACACCGAGGCGGCTAGGCGCACGTCTTGGTGGGATCCCTTTAGCTCGCACTCCCGGTATCCAAGCCCTGCATCAGCTGCCCACACACGCGGTGAGGAAACAACAGGAAACTTGAAGAGTGCCGGGCCTTAATGGCTGGAACTGGTCTCAAGCTTTGGGTTTAAACCCGAGAACAGCTTCCAAGCCAGACTTTCCCCGTGGCCCTCTTACCGAGTCCTGGCATGGCTTGATCCTCGCAGGATGTTAACACGGGGATGAACTCTCGTGTTCTCCCTGTGGACCAATGCAAGGACTAGCACAGCAGCCTTAGAGAAGGCCCCTAACCTCCCATGAAGATTAATGAAATGCTTCGCCCTGGCCAAGTTTATATACCTTGCAGTCCAAACGTGCCGTTTGATGGTTTCRGGCTGCAGCAGCTTGGTTGTTGGCAACGTCTTATTTGTTTGTGTGCTGCTTCACAGACCACAACAGCTTTATCTTCTTCACGAGATCTGCTTTGTAGCAGAAATAAGATACTTAAGGGTTTGTACTTCAATGAAGTTGTTCTTCCTGGGTGGCTGGAACTTCTCTGCCTTAGACCGCAGCACGCCTGGGACGAAATTCCCCAAGAAATGCAGTAACTGYTTAATTATTACCAGCATCAGCTTTATTTATACAGCGGAATAAATGCAGCCAGGCTGGCTTGCCTTTCCCATTAATCAGGCTTTTTAATATGCTGGGGATACTAGAGAGTAAAGGGGCAAGGAAAGGTCATAAATCCCGCTGCTGTGGAAAGCCGTTTGGAGTGTCCGTGTTTGCTTCTGTTTGGCCGTGCCGATGCATCTCCATGCGCTGGCTCAGGCGTGTCCTGCGGCACCCGGAGCGCCCGCCGTGTCCCGGGACACGCGCCCAGGGGCGGGCGGCAGGCGGGATTGCTCCGCACGCGGCCGCGGTGCCGCCGGGAGCGCGGTGTGCTCCGGGCGGGAGCCCCGGCCCCGCCGTGCCCGTCGGCGCTGCACCTCGCCCCTGTGAACAGCCTCTCGCCCTCTCTGTGTGTGCGTGTGTCTGTGCCCTGGGCGTGCAGGAAGGACATCTGCGCCGCCATGAACCGGCCCTGCGAGACGCTGGGGCTGTCCCACGTGGCCGGGATGTGCCAGCCCCACCGGAGCTGCAACATCAACGAGGACACGGGGCTYCCGCTGGCCTTCACCGTGGCGCACGAGCTCGGACACAGGTACCAGCCCAGCTCCTCTCCGCCTCTGTCCTTCGCACGAGTCCTAGTCGGGCGGGAAGGCACCGGGAAGCGGGAGGAACGTCCCCGGGAGCTCTCCTCTYGTGCAGGGGTTTCTGTGTCCAGAGGCATTGACCTGAGAGTCTCCCTCCAGAGAGTTAAGGCTTTGGTTGTCCAGGCTCTCTGAGAATCACRTGCTCCAAGGAAACCTAATTCCATTTCTATACCATTTCCTGCGCTGCTGGAGTTAAAGATTCTGGAGAAGAGGTTTAGGTCCCTCAGTAAGAAGGTTAAATTTTAGTCTGTTTGTAGCATCAGTGATGGGGTCTTGCTTGTCCTTATTTCTACRCTATGTTTAAGGCTATTAAGCTTTGAAAAGGTTATTTGATCATGATAGTTCATAAATGATACCTCTGCATGGTAAAAGTATATACTCAATAAGTTGCATTACATGAGCCTTGTTCTCATTACTTTTTCATTGGCCAAGTTTTCAGTAGGAAAGCTGAAATAAAAGTCTTGCCAAAAACTGTATCTTGGTAAAAATACCATGTAAGGACTTGGTCATTAAATTACGTTAGGTTTTGGAGTCACTGATCTCCTCGGTTAAATGCTTGCTTTGTACATTCTCTGCATGGAAGCCCGTCCGTTGGCTCTGTCACTCGAGGGTCACCCTCRGTGTCCGCTGGGCCTGGTGCGAGCGGGCCCGGGGCGCTCAGCTCGTTGCTCGCCAGCCCGGTCGCGCTGCAGTCGCTGCTCCCGCGGTACTTGGAGGCGAAGCACGGGGCTCAGGACGGGCAGCTGGCACAGGCGTGCTAAATCCCCTCCGCTAGTGTAAGTGCCGGCCCTTAACGGGCTGCCTCGTGGTGGGCGTCTGCTTCACGATCCATCGTCCCTCCACCAGCTGCCCCTTGAGCCTTCCCGCACAGACTTGCTGTTGATGCAAGGGAGAGATAACCGCGTTTCCTCCCGAGCACATGCGATGTAGCGGGCGCAATCAGCAGCAATAAGGAGGGGAACACTGGGCTCGCAGCCTGTGTTTCTAGAAGCACGTCGTGGCACGTGTGCGTGCCGAAGGAGCTGGTCGTGCCCCTCCGTGGTCAGGCTGCAGCTGGCACAGACCCTCCTTATGCTCCGGTGAATGCAGAGAAGATACAAAGCAAACATTTCCATACAAAGAGTAGAGCACAGGGCGGAGAGCCTCAGCTGAGCTCCTTCAGCTGTGTTTTACACACACCTGCCCCGAATTTGGGCCGGTTCCAGTGGRAACGCCCCTGGTTTGCTCCAGTGTAAGCCAAAGGAGAAGCAGTTTCTGGGCGATGTGGGTGGTGGGAGCTGGGCTCCCTGTTCCTTGGATTGTGGGGAACATGTGTGTCCCCAGAGGAGCCGTGTCCCCCCAGTGAGTCCCTCCTGCTGCTCTCATTAGCCGCGCTGGTTAATTGAGCTGCCTCCTCGGCACGCTCCCATGGCAAGGAGAAGCAATCTTGCACAGAAAGGAGCACGCAGGCGGGCAGGTCCCGCTCCTGCTGCCCCCAGCACTCCCTATGGGGAAAGCACAGGCACAGACCCCTCTGCGCAGCAGGAGGTGCAGGAAGGAGGAACCCCCGAGGCCCCGGAGCTGGCACCAGCCATGGGTGCCCGGCTCCCATCTCTTAGCCTGCACCCGGGTTGGCAAGGCTCTAGTTTAGTTAAAATGCCCAAACTTGGATTGCCCCCCGCGTCAGTCAGTCCCGGCGCCCGGAAGGCCCTGCGTGGGGTCAGTGTCGCGCGGGGTGTTGGTCGTCCTGCCGGGASGCAGCGTGGTTGTGGCGGGCGCGCGGCTCACCGCTCCTCTGGGGCCTGTGCTCTTAACACAGTTTTGGGATTCAGCATGATGGAAGCAGCAATGACTGTGAGCCAGTGGGGAAACGACCTTTCATCATGTCTCCACAGCTCCTGTACGATACGTCGCCGCTCACCTGGTCGCGCTGCAGCAGGGAGTACATCACCCGCTTCCTCGAGTAAGTGCTCGCGCGCGCCCGGCCGCGCGGGCTGCCCCCGCTCCTGCGACCAAACCGGCCTGCAAGGGGRCTCCCTGGGGATGCTGCGGGGCTTTGGCCGCCTCGGTCGCCTAGGTGTTTGCTGGGGGGATGGCTGTTTGTGCACAGTGCAGTGCGAACGCCGGGGTTGCAGCTTGTTGGTTGCACCAAAGGGAGCCGGAGCGGTTTCCTCTGTTGACTTGGCAGTCGGGTTCCCCAAAGGTGTTTGCTGAGCAGTGAASCACGGGTCTGCCCTCGGTGCCCCCGTCCCAGTCAGACAGGGCGGAGGCTGTGTTGCATTGGCACCAGCCGCTGCGTTGGCACCAGCACGACTCCCCCGGGCAGGCGGTTCCGTGCGGGCGCTCGAGCCGCAGCAGCGAACCCCCATCGCGACGGCGCGTGTGCTCGCCCGCCTTCGGGGTGGCCTCCCGCCGCCGGGCGCGGCCGTGCTTGCCTTCCCGCGGGGCAGGGCCGTTCCCGCGCTCCTGGGCTGCCTYGGGATGTTTTCTCCCGCTGAGGTGCGCGCCGTCCCGGGCAGCCTCCTGTCGCCTCGCGCGTCCCGGCAGGGACACGCCGCCCGGGGCAAAGCAGCAGCGTTTGCCTCGAGGCASGAGGCGCCACAAGATGAAGTTAAACTGAGCCAAATTCCTCCACACGTTTGTTTATTTTTAGCACCCCACGGCTGTTTTTTCAGCCTGTTGCCATTGCGTTCTTAGGAACACGGCCCCGTTTGTATCTTGCGCTGGAGGAACGTTTTTCTTCCTCGCTCCGGGAAGATCACAGAGAGCAATGGAACACGGGCAAGGAGCAGCGCGGGGGGAGCTCCAGCTCGGCGACGTGTCGGCAGGGAGCTGCGGGACGGGAGCGTGGGCCGGGTGCGGATCCCCCATTCGCAATCCCACTCGGATCAATCTCAGCCAAAAGCAGACAGCCCTGGCCCCAGCTAGGATGAGTTATTGCTGATTTATGGTCGGTGTGGAACTCTGCTTTCCTCAGTACACAGTCCTCTGTTTTTAACCTTCACTTTTAGCTTAAGAATTTCCTGCTTGCAGTAACCTTGAGCTGCTCCTAGATGCAACAGGGAAGAGACAGCCCATCTGGATGCTCTTCCAGTTGGGTTTTGTCCGCCTTCACCCTCCTCCCAGAGGAGGCAGCTCTTCCCTGGGGAGCAGGGCACGGATCAGCACCCGCCTCCTCCGGGCTCTGTGACGTCCCCGAGGCGGAGGAGAGGCGTCTGGTGAGCGCGCACACGAGTGCACCATAATGTGATGCTGGCAGGGAAGCGGGGAGGAGCAGGCCGGGGGCCGCGGCTCGCTGACCGGGGCTCGCTGGACGTGCTTGGAGCAGCCCTCGTGTSTAGGGAGCGCGCTTTGGGCTGACGCTGCCGACTGTAGCGAGCGGGGAGGATGCCGCTGAGCGCTCCAGCATGGGGGAGCGCTCCAGGCCTCCGACGGCGGCGGCGGGAGGTTGGAAGGTGCTCGGGGTCTCTTCGCCGGCACTCCTCAGCATGGAGCGAGCTCTTCCCTAGCTCAGCTGGCGAATAACGCTTTGAAAGGGGGTCCCCTGGGCACGCGGCTGTGCCGTGGGGTGGGAATAGCCCCTCCATCACCCGCCCCTCCTGCAGGCCACCGCGACTCCCCTCGCTCGGCTTCTGTAGCTCAGACATCCACTCCTYGGTGTTTGCTGGCAGTGATGAGGGGTTTTTCTAGCCAGGCCCCGCGTTGCAGCAGCCCGGATGTGGTGACACTCCTTACTTACCCTGCGGTCCCCATCCCAGGCTCCCCAAGCCCTTCCTCCCGCCCTGCTCCTTCCTCCTGCCYGTTATCCCAGAGCTTTGGCTCACGCAGCTGATTTCTCCCCAGTTTGGATCCTGTGTTTGTTTTTATTGAATTCAGCCTTGGCTTTTGGGGCCATTACTGCAGTTCCCCARAAGCTTTGGGGATTTTCATCCTGCTCTGCAACGTGCTTGCAGATCCTCCCAGCACGCTCTCACGTGGGGGTTTCGTCTCACGCCATCTAGGCTGTCATCTGGCTCGTTAACGGAAAGACTAAATTAGGCAGAGGCAGGACAGACCCTGTGAAGTCGTGCTGCAGAGTGCAGTTTACAGTGCGTCTCTTCAAAGCCAGAGCAAAAACCATGCCAATTTCTGCTGGCTCACTCAGCGTTTTTGTGCAAAACCTGGAGGCCAATTGAAGATAGCAGTGGGATGACTCAAAAACGTTTAACAAAAAAATAAATTTTGAACGTAGTGCTGGCAAAGTCAATGGCAAATCCAAATCGTCCYCTCCTGCTGGGACTGCAGAGCCCTCCCATAAACTGAGGAAAGGAAGAAAGTGCCTGAACGGATCAAAGGCAGGGCAGGTTGAGCAGGGGTTTCTGGAGCAGCGCGCGGAGCCCCTTCGTGCAGTGGAATGAACGGGTGGCTGGTGAGCTAGTCCAAAAAAGCCCCAGCATCATGGGTGAGGGCAATGCAGGAGCCCAGTACCTAAGCCGTCGCAGTCCCCAACACAGACACCGTTCTTGCCAAGTTTATAGAAAATTTTCGTTGTAAATATTTCCCACCAGCAGGTGAATGTCCGTGGAGGTGCCGTGCGGTGACTGTGCAGAGTGCCCGGAAGGGCTCAGCAGCKCGAGGCCGGACCGCGGTCGGCGTGGCGCCTAACGCACGCTCGATGGAGCGTGGCCAGCGCGGCCCGGCCTCGCTGCAGGCACCGTCCCGCTCCGTCCCGCAGGAGGAGGGCGCGGGACGGAGCCGCTGCGAGCTCCGCGGGGCRCGGGAGCGAGCAGGGCCCGCAAGAGCACCGTGCTTGCAGTTCCCTCCGGCGGGGAGGCGGCCCGCGGACAACCTAGGAGGGGTCTTTTAAATAGCCGTGCTACCTGTGCGCGGGTAATTTAGACCACATGTAATTAATTTAGACCCGTTTGCACACAAACATTTAATTTAGGCCTGTTTCCAGTGACAGCAAAYGAGAGTAATCTAACCTGCTCAGAACCCCACGCGGACGCTCTGTGTCGCAGGGAACGTGTTCGTTTAGGTCAACACCGCAAGCTGAACGGGTGGCGGTTCCCGGTGTGAGATATCCCCGCAGAGCCACCCACGGCAGCTCTGCTCCCAGTTTCAGCGTGTCCTTTCCGAAGATGCACCGCCCGGTGCAGCTGGGACACCCTGTGTAGCTGCAAAGAGGAGGGCGAGCGAGGTTTGCTGCCGCCCGCCTGTTCTATTTTCATTAGCAGGACATTGACACCAGTGTTGCAGTATCCACGGGGACGTTTCTGGGGTCAGCGTGATGTAGGAATGCAAGGACATCCATTTTGCAGCAATAAAATGTTTATCCAAGTGAAACCCTTCCCCTTAAATGATGAAACTGAGGACGTAGCTCCACACTGGGGACTTAGCTGGTGATCGGGGGGCTGCCGGGGAGCCCTGGAAGGAGCTGGTCCTGCCAGGGGCCAAGGTGAGGGCTCCGGTGGGATGCTCTGTGCTCCGGTGGGTGCCTGCCCTTGGGCACGGCCTCTGCTTTGGAGGCCGGTCTGCTTCCGCCGTGCAATTCAGCAGGTCTGTTCCCTGGGCACACGGAGGGGCAAGGTGGGCAAGTTTAACCCTCTCCTTTCACATCGTGAGCTGAACCGCCTATGCCTAAGATGCCTTCAGGAAGAAACTCGTGGAGACTCGCTCCTGGGGAGTGCAAAGTGCTCGGTCCTGCATGTCTTCAGGAGAAAGCCGGCTGCCGGCTTCTGCTTGAGCCCGGATGACGTGGGTCTGGCAGCCCGGAGCAGCGTGGGTCCAGGCTCGGGGTTATTTATAGCTGGAGATGGGAGCGGAGCCGGACGCGCGGGGACGCGCAGGGCCGATGTGCGCAGCTTTGCTGTGGGCACAGAACGCCCTCGTGGCGGGCTGGCCAGCCCCGCGGAGCTGCACGGGCTCTGTGGAGCCTGCGGCGCGGCTGGGAGAAGGGAGGCTCCGTGGGACGGGCACCGTCCCCGCGCTCCCACGGGAGCGGCGCGCGGCGTCCTTGGCGGCGGCGCGGGAGTAAACAGACACCAAGAGCCGTCGCGGGGACGGGGTTTGCTTTGAGCGAGGGTTTTCAAAGCGAGCGGTCTGGGTCTGCAGTCAGGCACGTCACCCGGCCCCAAGTGGGGTTTGTTTTTCCAGCCTTGTTGGGTCAGCAAACAATGTTCAGAGCAACTAATTCTTGTGGGCTGGGGATGTGAAGTGTGCCGGGGACAGAGGCCTCGCTGCCCSTGTCCTTCCAGGAAACACTTCCTGCTCTAGGGCCCCTTTGGCTGTTCCGGGATCCAGGRAGCATCCTGAAATCCAGGTGCCCCCCTAGCAAAGCAGGCAGCAGCACCCGGGTGTTGMGGGAGCTCCAGGGGTTGTTGGAGACCCGGCTCCGAATGCGGCAGGCGAAGCCGGTGGCAACRGGGCGATTCCGAGCGGTGACGGTCGGGCCTCTCTCTTGCAGCCGGGGCTGGGGGCTGTGCCTGGACGACCCGCCGGGCCGCGAGGTGCTCGACTACCCCTTGGTGCCGCCGGGYGTCCTCTACGACGTGGGCCACCAGTGCCGCCTGCAGTACGGCCCCTACTCCACCTTCTGCGACGACATGGACGTAAGACAGAGCCTGCCTCGCTCCGTGGCGCGGAGCCGGGCGCCGCGGCCCCGCTCGCGATGCTCCTCCTGCCTGGCCGGGGGGTCCCYGTGTCCCGGCAGGGCCGCGGGGAGGCCGGCAGAGCGCCGGGCGGTGCGGTGAGTGTGTCCCCGTCCGTGTGTCCCGCAGAGCGTCTGCAACACRCTGTGGTGCACCGTGGGCAACACGTGCCACTCCAAGCTGGATGCTGCCGTCGACGGGACCGCGTGCGGAGACAACAAGGTAACCAGGAGCAGCAGCGTCTGCACAGTCCCCTCCTCGGCAGCGGAACAGTCACCGCCCGGTGACGTGGCCCTCGGCGCTGGGATTGCTCCGTGCCCCGGCAGCCCCCCGCCTTGTCCCCTTTCCAGAGCTGTGCCGCAGGGGCTCTCCCTTTGGGAACGGGGCCAGCGGCTGCTCTCTTGCCCAAAGACCTTAGTAGGGGTTTGGGTCCCTCAGGAGTCTTCTCGTGCAACCCCCCAGTTAGTCCAACACGCCTGAAGTTCCCGTTGCTGGAGCCGCGCTCGGCTCCGGCAGAGCTCCGTGGTGGGAAGGCGGCGCGGATCTCCAGAGCTGGGGTTTCAGGGAAGCTCCTCGGGGCCGGGGCGCGGGCGCCGCGTGGGCGCTGCCGTCGCTGACGTGTCCCRCTCTCTTTGCAGTGGTGCTTCAACGGCGAGTGCGTGCCCGTGGGTTTCCGCCCRGCCGCCGTGCAGGGCGGCTGGGCCGCCTGGAGCTCGTGGTCGTCGTGCTCGCGGAGCTGCGGCGCGGGCGTGCAGCACGCCGAGCGGCACTGCAGCAACCCCACGTGAGCCCCGCGCCCKCTCCGGTGCCGCTCCCCCGCCACCCCCTCTGACCAACGCGCTCCTGACCCGCGCTCGCGACGCGCTTCGGCTCCCCGGAGTCGTTATCCAGTTGTCCCTTAGAATAATGTTCTGCCCAAACCCCGCAGGCCGCCGACCTCGCAGGGCTATGCAGCCGCCTGGGCGCAGACAGGCTGTGCAAGCACGGCGTTCTCTGTGTCTGCTGTCACACAGGCGTTGCACGCACATATATAAGCAGGCAGAAAGCATTTGGAATACGATTCAGACAAAGAACAAAGGCTCAGTGCTTGTAAATGTGAAACACATTCAGTGTCTCCTAGTGACAGAAAAGGAAAACAAATGTTCTTTGATCCTGATTCAGAATCGTTTTGAAAAATTCCGTTGCTGTTTATCACCCCTTTGCTTTCCCCGAGCGATTTCAGTACGAGTTGGAATGAGCTGGGACACAAAGCGGGGAGTGCCCTGCTCTCGGATGACACTGATGGAGCAGCCAGGCCCGGCACAGGGGAGGTGGCTCCAGGGAAGTGTCTCAGGATGGTCCGTGAAGCAGCCCTGCTTTTCCAACAATCCAGCACCCCGGTGACAGGGACCCGGAGGGACAGGGAAGGACCAGGACGTGTGGCCATGGGTCGGGGACGAAGCAGGTGCCATCTCCACCGCGCTCCCTCTCCATCCTGCACCACCGTTCCCAAAGCCCGGCTCGGGGCCTTGCGCTCCAGCATTTCCTCGGCATGTGTTCCAGGGGCTGAGCACGAAGCCGGGAGCTGCCTGAGGCCCCTGCTGAATTTCCCAGTCGCAGGCGGTTTTCAGTGGCCTGTAGAGGTCTGAAAGCTAAAGCAGCGTCGCACGTGCCGTGAGCCCAGACGTGCCTCCGCCTGACGCCTTCCCGGGGGCACCGGTGTCGCCGCGTGGCGGGGGGTGCCCGGGCGGCACCTCGCTCCCAGGTCGCGGTCAGGTCTGTGTTTGCACGAGGGCGGTGGTGGTTTGCAGAGCGCCTAGACAGCGCTGCAGGCACGCGGGAGAGCAAACGCTGCGGGAGCAGCGCGGCGCCCGGGAGCTGCACGGACATCTCCAGCTTTGCCTTATAGACTAAGTGAACAAACGTATGCGTGGGGGGATTCTGGATCCCTTAGGTATTTCCTAGAGGAAGGTTATGTAAACACGACCATAAAATAATAATTTTTTTCTTCACTGCAGGGTGCCCAGATATAACTGATCAGGGAAATGTAATTTTCATGAGGTTATGTGTGCGCTAGAAAGTGCTGTGACCAGACGGGCCTGGCACGGGGACAAGTGGCATTCCCGCATGTTGGCCTGTGGGAAGGACCCCGCGCTCCCTGCTGAAGTGCCTGGCCGGAGCGGGGGTGCCAGCGTGGGAGAGCGGGGGGCCGAGCCCCCGACCTCAGCAGCACGGGGAYGTAGGGGGGCTCTGCAGAAAACCCGCCCCGTCCTGGTTTCCACCGTGGGTGCTCTCYGCTCCAGTCCAAGGGCTCAACCCGACGGAGGCGGGAAGACCGAAGCACGGGTCAAAACTGAGCAGGTGCCCAGGGCAGAGAAACCTCACCAGTCACCTGCTCACACGAAATACACTCCCCAAGGGCTTTGGTTTTCCATGTTCATGTTTTCTAAACAGAGACAGACAGAAACGTTCCGTGTGTAGGAGACTCTAAATTCTCACTTATTTATCAGAACACTTGTGAAAGCACTTTCAAAAATATTTTTTTTTCTGGTGTTTTTAAAGTGCGAGCCACTTTAAATACTGAAAAATTAAAGCCTGAAAAATTAGCCCTTCTTTTCCTGATGAGGTTGCACGCCCACGTGCAGCCTGAGTGTGCCTTTGCTCTTCCCTCCCGCTAACAGGCCCAAGTACGGGGGCAGGTACTGCCTGGGCGAGCGGAAGCGGTTCCGCGTCTGCAGCGTCACGCCGTGTCCCCCCGGCACGCCGTCCTTCCGMCAGCTCCAGTGCAGCCTCTTCAACCCCATGCCCTACAAAGGGAAGCTCTACCAGTGGACGCCGGTGCCAAACAACAGTGAGTCCAAGACACGACCTGCTGCAAGGTTCCAAYGCGCGGTGCCGGCTAAAAGTCGTAAATAGTTTTTTGCAAATGATTTAATTTTGCTCTTCATGCCTGGGACCTGTGCTGACTGCTTGTAAGGAATCGCCTTTCTTTTCCACCATTCCTCCAGAGTATCTGAGTTTTAGATTAAGTCTGTGGCTGCGTTGCGGGGTCGATCTGTGTTTTCGGAGGGGTTGTTCAGAGGGGAGGTGAATGGTGCGAGGGCTCTGGGGCCGGTGGCGGGGCGGCAGCGCGCAGCCCGCCGCGGTGTTTGCTGTGCCCGCAGTGAACCCGTGCGAGCTGCACTGCCGGCCGCAGGACGAGTACTTCGCAGAGAAGCTGCGGGACGCCGTGCTGGACGGGACGCCGTGCTACGAGGCGGGCGCGAGCCGGGACATGTGCATCAACGGGATCTGCAAGGTACGCCCGCGCCGGCCGCGGCCCGGCCCTCGCGCCGGGTCCCCTTTGGCCCTCACCGAGGGACGGGCTCGCCCCTTGTGCAACTCCCCCTTACGCGAGCCCTCAGAAGGACCCTGACAGGTTTGTGCTTGTCACTCTGCCCAGAGGTTTGTTAAACAAAACACTCCCCAAATTACTTTAAATCACGTGCCCATTGGCTGCATCCACGGTGTTTGGAGACAACCTTCCCTACAGTCCTCCAAGCATCAAATGACAGATTTTACTGTTCTTCTTCTGTAAGGAAATGCGAGCGGCCTTTCCTTATTCACRTGTGATTGCCCAAGACATAAAATACAGCAGAATTTAAGCCTCTGCTCTGGCTCTGGGAAAGCAGGATACAAACCCAAGAAATAAGGAGGCGCTGGTTTATTTCTGAATGGTCGCAGAGGCGGAAAGGATGCGTTGTCCCTGGGGCCCAGCCYGCGCTGGCCGCGCGCCCTGGGGCCAGCCGGCTCCGTGGGATTTGCTGTTCGCTCAGGACTGCTCCTTTCTCCCCGAGAAGCCCCGGCTCCGCGTTTGCAGGGGCTGCACACGTGGACGGGGCACACGGTTTTATCCCGGGGCCTGAGCGCCGAGCGCGAGGGTGTCGGTGACCGGGAGCACAGTGCGCTCCTGCAGACCCTGCCACGACGCCCCTCTCTCCCGGGGCGCTCCGACCTCCCGATCTGCCCGAACGCTGGAACTAACAAAACCAGAGAGATGAATCGTAACAAAAGCAGGGGAGATGTAGAGCGAGGTATCCAGCGTGGCAGCAGCCGGGAGCTCCAGCTCCAGCACGTGCCGAGGGCCTTCGCGCTCTGTACAGTGTGAAGAGCAGCAGGGAATGCGCTCTGCAAACGAGTTTCCTTGCAGCCTTTTATATACGTGACAAAAGATCCGCGTTAACGTCTTCCTCTTCCTGGCTGTCGCGGGTAGCGGCGGTCACAGCCCCATGGCAGTTGCTCTGCCCAGTGGGGGACCTTGCGAAGGTCCCGTTTCCTCCGTGCCCCGTTACGCCAAGGCTGCGCTCGCAGACGTGCAGCACGGGCTGCGGGCGAGCTCGGGGCGCACAGGGCTGGCCGGGCATGGGCCAAAGAGCGAGACGCGGCAGCTCTGCCCATGCCGGTGCCTTTGGTCAGAGCAAACAGCACATAGAAAACCCTGTGCGACCGTAACRCTGCTGCGGGCATCGACAGCAGCGTGAAACCCGGCTCGCTGCGGGCGGTCGCGGCAGCGAAAACAGCGCTCCTTCCCTAACATGGGAAAAAAATAGCTCCGTGCATGTTTCCCCTTGGAGCTTAGACTAAGGCTCCCCATTGGCACAGAATCTGGGAAGACCCTTGRGATGTTTCACTTCAGCTTGTGTGGTGCAAAATCAGGTGGGGTTTTGCGTGGTGAAGACGTGGGGATTTGGCTGCTCCCTGCACCGGAGGTGTGGAGAGCTTCAGCAGAACACAAAAATATTCCCTGGAAATGTCCTAGCGCAGAGCTAGCAGGGCCAAACCCCGAGAGGCTTCCCCCACTAYGCACAGTGTGTAGCTCTCATCATCAGGCTCTGCTATCCAGGGAATTCTGGACTGAAGAGCAGAATGGGAAAAGGAAAAARCAAGATGTGAGTCTTGCTTCTCGTAGAAGCGGGAATGGAATGGGAAGACTGCCAGGGTGTGCGAGAGTGGGAGACGAGCACTGCAGCCGCTCGGCCGTGTCACTGCCCTCCTCGGGAGGGACGGCCGCTCGTGGGAACAGCTCTGCAGCCCGCGGTCTTTGTTTGCCCCAGTAAGGGGGAATATTTCCCCATCAAAGCTGGTTCTCGTCACTGCCGGTATTTCCTGCGTTAAGCTGTTGGTCGCGCCGTGAAGCTCCGGAGTGCCCAGGCCACCGCGCCGGGTGCTGCTGGCGGCGCCGCACGGGCGGCTGAGCCCGGGTTTCTGTTGCAGAACGTGGGCTGCGACTATGAGATCGACTCGGCCGCGGTGGAGGACCGGTGCGGCGTGTGCCGCGGCAACGGCTCCACGTGCCAGACCGTGCAGAGGGTGTTCGAGGACAGCGAGGGGCTGGGTAAGGCCGGTGCTGCGGGGGACACCCAGCGCCTCGGGCACCGGCGTGGGACGTGGGGCCCCGCAGTGATGGGATGGGGCCAAGCGGCTTCGGCGGGTCAGACCCTGCACGCAGGAGGACCCTGTCACCGCTGCAAAGGGCTCGGGATTGCYGAGGTGGGAGTGCTCTGCCTTGGGAACCCGAGAAGGCGTTGGGAGGGTTCGGGGTTGCAAGGTGCCGGGAATGCCCGGGAATGCCATGGGCAGCAGAGCTGCCTCCTGCAGCGACGGGCTCTCCCGCRTCAACACGTGCGGTGCCAAACAGGGTTCGCTGCGCTGCGGAGGAGAGGGGGCGTCCCTGGCACCCACAGAGGACACGCTGGATGAGGTGCTGACCGTGCAGCCCGAAGGACTGACGGCGCCTGGGGCACAACCCGGGGCCCTCCGAGACCCGTGTTCAATTGTGTCCCCAGGGTATGTTGACATCGGGATTATCCCCGCTGGAGCCCGGGAGATTAGGATCGAAGAGGTGGCAGAAGCAGGGAACTTCCTGGCGCTGCGGAGCGAGGACCCGGAGAAGTATTTCCTGAACGGCGGCTGGACCATCCAGTGGAACGGGGATTACAAAGTGGCCGGCACCACCTTCACCTACGCGAGGACGGGGAACTGGGAGAACCTCACRTCGCCAGGGCCCACCGTGGAGCCCGTGTGGATCCAGGTACCGTGCGGTGCGTCCCGGCCGGGGAGGGTGGCAGGGTCCATCCTGGCACCTACGGCAGCGTTGCTTACCCTGGGGCCCTGGAGCCCGAGAAAGCAGACGTTGCTCACGTGCTCCCGAGGGAGAGCTTCTGTGCCCAGCTCGAGCACGAGGATGGGGCCGGCAGCCCGTGGGGACGGCGTTAGCAGTTGCTGAATCCCCCAGTTTGTTTATTTCTGGAGCGAGCTGTTTCCCCTTAACGATCCCAGCACCTCCGTGCCGGCGGGCGAGCCTCGGTGTTTGCCCACGTGGTGAGAATGGGAGCYAGTTCCCGCAGCTGGGAAGTTGCTTAGGGTTTCTGACAGCAAAGCTGCTTTCCCAAGCAGCCCGGCTTCCCAGTGAGGGCTCGGGCCGTCCCGGCTCGCTCCCCTTGTCCCCAGGAAGGCTTTTCCCGAGCACAGGTCTGTGTGTTCCTCTTCAGGAGAAGCCCATGGGAGCTGTGGAGGTGCCTATGGCACAGGCAGGACCGGGCTGAAGTTTCTTCTGGCACAAGATCTGGTCACTTGACCACTGCTGTTACAAACCTGAGCAATAATGTCTCAACGGACTGCACAATGTGCAGGGTAAAGACGTGTCTTTGAAATCAAACCAAACAGGACGGCTGAGGGAATTGTGCTTAGGCCCGGAGGTCTGCTCRGTGACTGCATTTTAACCTTGTTTTTTCCCTTTTAACTACCCCTTGATAAATGAAGATGTTTGCTTCTCCTGGGTGTTCTGCCCTAATTAGTGCAACGGAAGGAGGAAATGAGAGATTCCTGCATGAGCCGCAGTCTGGGCTCACGTACCTGGGGGGAGGAAAGAGGGAGCTTTGGAAGTTTGGGCTTTTGTCATTCTGCAGAGTCCAGACTTCCTGACTCATTTTGCATTTGCCCCCTCTGTGCTTGTCCTGGTGAAGAGGCAATGACTGTCGCAGTGGGCATGGAACGGCGCTGGGATAGGAAGCATCCCATTCTTGTCTCCATGGGCACGCCGACAAAGGCGCGCCCGGGCGGAGGCTCCTCCTGCAGAGCTGCAGGGACGCGGCTGCGCACGAGGCAGGAGGCGCAGGGCTCCCCGGCCCGTGCAGCCCGGGGGCTCCGCGCTGGCGCCCTGGGCACGGGTGGGCTGCGGAGGGGCTCCCGCGGGGACCGGCCGGGTGGCTCCCWGCAGGCGGCCGGAGCGGCCCCTTGCTGCCGCTCTGCGCGCCCATGGGAACGCGGGGTTTGAGCCCGCCGAGCGCCCGGCGGCGCTCTGCGCCGGCGCGAACGCTGGAGTCGCCCCCGGCAGTCGGCGGCCGGCGCCTTTGCTCTCCCTCGCAGAGATGGGTTTAGCAGATGCTCGGGAGGAAACGCGAGGGGACCCTCGGCTCGYGTTGCTCCGAGCGTCGCTTCCCGCTCGCCGGCGTGCCCAACGCCAGAAGATCTCTAGAAAGCTGTCTGGGATTTGTAACCTGATTAAAGCCTGTCGACAGGAAAGGTTTCAATATTCATGAGGAGGTTTTGGAAGGATGCCCGCCCTCCCGCCACAGCTCCAGGAACAACAGAGCTTTGGCAATAATGGGAGCGCTTAGGCTGAAAAAGCAAGGCTAAGCCCACAGGCTGTCCCGGCGCTGGTGCGTGCTGCGGGTGCTTTGGATCCCGCTTACGTTAACCGCTCTAGAAGCCGCTTCGCTCGTTCTCAGAGCGGCAGCAATCACACTTCAAGTGGGCAGGAATTATTGAAATCCAGCGCGTGTGCCCAGCCAGGCCTGCCCGGCCGCCCGCGTGTCGCACGGGCGCTTGGCGCCGTTCCGAGGTGCCAGGTTACTCCTGTTGCCTGATTTTCACCCAAAGCTCCTGCAGGGTCCATGGGGCAGCACCATTGCTTTTAGTGCTGCTCTCCCTAGAGCCAGCCCGTGAACAGTGCTGATGTCYCGGCAAAGCAGGGGGAACGGCCCTGATTTCCGTAGGCAAAGCGGGGGGAACGGTGCCGATCTCCCGGCAAACGCGGCTCTGAGCGGCTGCCGTCTCCACAGCTGCTCTTCCAGGAGAGGAACCCGGGCGTGCGCTACCAGTACACGGTGGCCAGGGAGGCGGAGAGCGGCAACGAGCTGGAGCAGCCCGAGTTCCAGTGGCGCTTCGGCTCCTGGACGGCGTGCACGGCCACCTGCGGCACCGGTGAGTGTCCCCGCGCGGGCAGGTCGCCCTGTCCTTGTCGCTCCTGRGCCTGCCTCTCCTCTGGGAGATGCCAACGTGACCGGACCGTGTTGGGTCGTGTCCCTCTCCGGGCCGCGGCCGGCAGGTTGTGGCCCAACCAGCCCGAAACGCGGCTCAAGGAGCGCTCAGAGCGGCGCCGTGCTCCGTGTCACCATGCGAGACACGTCAGAGCCGGACGCTGGCCTCTGCCTCCAAAATTCCTCGGGCTGTAGGTTCAGCACGTTAAAAAAGGAAAAAAAAGCGGAACATCTGCTGAGGCCGTAAATAGCAGCCCGCGTCCCTGCGGCGCTGGGGGCCTCCTCAGCGCTCCGCCCAGGCCTGGTGTCCGGTTTCTGCGGCCCCGCTCGCTCCCGGCCCTCCRGGGATGGGGACAAAAGGGCTCCGGGCGGTGGCTGCTGTCCAGCCTGCCCGGMGACGGGGCCCTTCCAGGAATTCCTTGGAGAGCGAATTGGAGGAGCTTCTGCCYGGCTCTGGTGCCGGATCCGGGAGGGCGCTGCTGCTCCGGGGCCTCCGTCACGCGCGCCCGCGTCCGCCCGTGTGCCCAGGACGCGGAGGCCGGAGCCCCCGGCCTGCCCCGCGCGTCCCGGGATGTCCCCCCGGGGCGGTGCGAGCTCGCGCCTCGTTCTGTCCCGCGGCACCGTCAGTGCCACCCGGCGCAGTGTTCTCACTGCCCGCTCCTGGGGATCTCCCCAGGTTTTGCAGCCCTTCTACGGCCACGTGCTCCCTCACGTGCTGCGAGGGCTCAGGGCAGGATCCATGGGTGCCTCGAACGTCCTGCCGGTGTGAGCGGGGGGAGGACGTGGGCTGGGGTCGGTGGCCGTTATTTACAACCAGCTGTTAATTGCACGCTTTGATTAGTCGGTTTCCAGGACAGAAGGGGAGTGCAGGAGCGGATGGGGCCGGGCCGGGCTGGGGGGAAGATGGAGGCCGTGCCCCGCGGGACGGCAGCTCCGCGGCGGGCTCGCTGGTGCCGCCGGGACGGGGTCCGCGCGGGGCGCAGCGCGTGGGCGGCAGGACGAGCGGCGGGGACCCCCGCCTGGGACAGCCCCTTGCAGCGGGGCGCGGGCAGGGCTGTACCAGCCCAGCTGATGGTGCCTGGTATTATTTACAGCTCTCCCAAGTCATGGGCTAGGTATGCGCGTCAAAAAGAAGGACTAGCGAAGATAGCGAAGCAGAGCGCTGAGAGTGAGGTCACCCTTGAAGATTCCAGCCTGTAGGCGCCGCAGAGTGGAAGCGGGAGGCTTTAGGGATGGTTTATCCATTAGCTACAACTCTGGCAGAAGGCTGCCAAAAAGAGTTGTCTTCCTGCCAGTTCGCTTCGCTCTGGACACAGCAGCCCCGCTCCAGAAGAGCCGCGGTGTGTGCGGAGGCACGGGACACGCGCGGGATCTGTGCACACACCCGCTGCCTGCCGCGGATCGGGAAGCGCCGGGGATGGAGCCTGCCCGGATAACGCGCTTCCCGGGGGCCCGGGGCCACGGCCGACCCCATGTCTCTCCCGGGTGTGTTTTCCCGTGTGGTTTTGCTGCCTGCCTCCCTGCTTGTGCAAACAGGGGCTGGGACATCGCCGGTGCTGCTCTGCAGGCAAAGCTCGGCTCCAGCACACAAACGCACCGGGGGTACCGGGCGGGCTTTGCTGCCTTCTGCCCACAGGACACTCAGCAAACAGGTCCTGGGCGAGGCCTGTGTTTTCTCAACCCTGCTGTTTATACCTCGTGGTTTGAGCCTAATGCGAGTGCCCTGGTGGAGAAGGGGCTTTTCCATCTCGTGTGCCCAGGCTGCGCACAGGGTCAAGCAGCGCTGGTGGGACAGATGTTGAGCAGGTCTCAGCACACCTTTCTGTCCGTGTGCCAAACCAGGTGGTTTTCATCTTGATTTGAACACGATGATCATTTTTTATAAGGGAAAAAAGGGCCTCTCTAGTATGGGGTGTTCCCGATCATGCTCTTCCCACACAAAAGGTCAAAAATGGTTTTGGGGCCAGTGTCACACATTGGAAAGCAGTGCTGCGAGGTAAACTGCGGCTCAGACGGGAACCACTTGAGCTCGCACGTGCAGCAGCAGCGCTGGCCCCGCGCAGGCAGGCCCAGATCGGGGCCCATGGGGGCGGGAAGTCCCTGGGCCGGTGACACTTTAAAGTGGTGCAGGCTGGAGTGACAGGGGCTGCACGCAGGGACTGGCGGTGCCTGGGACATGGGAGCCACCGTCCTGCCCGCGTGGCCATCCCAGTCGACCAAGGTGTCTCCTCAATGAGACGGCTAATATTACAC